>JXCR01137945.1:29647-90010 GCA_002079205.1 Phalaenopsis hybrid cultivar | reverse complement strand
TTGGAACCTTATCGTAAGCTTTTTCTAAATCAATAAAAATCAAATGTAGATTCTCCTTATTATCTCTGAACTTCTCCATCAAACCTCTCAATAAATGTATAGCTTCCATGGTAGACCTGCCCGGCATAAATCCAAATTGATTATGAGAAATCTTTATGATANTCTTGAATAAAATATTAGTAAATAATTCCTTAAATTTAATATAAATAAATGGTAGATATTAAAAAAAATAATTCCTTAAATTTAAACTTTTTTCTTTGGCCCTCACTTTCCCTTCTTGTCTACATTTTATAGAGGATGTGACTTAGCAGTAATGGGCCNTTCCTTAAATTTAAACTTTTTTCTTTGGCCCTCACTTTCCCTTCTTGTCTACATTTTATAGAGGATGTGACTACCAAGCACACCTGATTAGCCATTTTTCTTTTTCATTTTAAGCTAGATGTTGCCTTCTTCAACATCATCCATCTATTTTAGGAGGCTTAGCAGTAATGGACTGATCCTTGTTTTTTCTCCCGTGTTTGACTGTCAATTGAGTTATATACACAATTTATTATAGATGATTTAGTTATGCAGGGCATCATAGGGTCAAGTATTCCGAATACGATTAAATGATTCGATGAAAACTTAATAAATCAAGATAATCCACAGTTTCAAGGCTGTCAATTAAATAATCATACATTTTCTTTTGAAATAATTCAAAACTTACACACTTTATCCCGAATAATAATTCAACGATCATCAACAACAACCACAAAAAAGCCTTAATCCCACTACATGGGATCGGCTACATGAATTATTTTTCTCCATTGCGTCCTATCTAGTGTCATATTTTTATTTAGCTTTAATAAATTAAGATCATTTTTATACAATAAGCTCAAATCTTCCTAGGTCTACCTCTGCCTTTCTTAACATAAGTCAAATATAAAACATCTACTCTCCTAATCGGACCATCAGATGGTCGACATTTAATGCGACCAAACCATCTAAGATGACTCTCTCTAATTTTGTTTGTCACTGGAGCTACACCAACCCTATCACGAAGATATTCATTTGGCATTTTGTCTCTAAGTGTAAACCACTCATCTACCTAATCATTCTCATCTCGGCAACACTTAACCTAGTATTATGCTTCTCTTTTAAAGGCCAACATTCAATGCCCATTGAGCATTGCAGGTCTCACCATCATCTTATAAAATTTTCCTTTCAGTCTAAGCGGGCATTTAGAGCATTGCAGGTCTCACCACCGTCTTATAAAATTTTCCTTTCAGTCTTAGCGGTACTTTCGAATCAACACAAAAGGCCCGAAGCATTCCTCCACTTCAACCAACCAACTTGAATTCTACTATTAACATCTAAGGCCCGAAGCATTCCTCCACTTCAACCAACCAACTTGAATTCTACCATTAACATCCCCATGTATAATTCAACGATCATCAAAATTTAAAAATCCTGTGAAAATATTGAAACCTCCAAAACACCAAAATCAATCACGATTCACATAAAAAAAAATAAAAATAAAATAAAAAAAATAAAAAACTAATTAAAACTCTCAGCGAAAATATGAAACTGAAGTGACTCCTCCAGAAATATTGTGGTTACTGCTGAAGATAGATATTTTTTTTACTANTTAAATGAAGGCTTTTAGACTCCAATGTAGACCTCCATAATTCAAGTTTTTCCTGGGCTTTTTCTCTCGTTTAATCCACGAGAAGGATATCATCAGCAAAAAGCATACACCAAGGTACCTCCTCCTGTAGATGTCTAGTAAGACCATCCATAACTAGAGCAAAAAGATAAGGGCTTAAAACCGATCATTGATGTAATCCAACAAAAATAGGAAAATATTTGGTCAATCCTCCTTCAGTTTAAACACAAGTGACAGCTCTAGTATACATATCTTTAATGACTTGAATATAAGTCATATCAACACATTTCTTCTCGAGGACTCTCCAAAGGATATCTCTTAGAATCTTATCGTAAGCTTTTTCTAAATCAATAAAAATCAAATGTAGATTCTCCTTATTTTCTCTGAACTACTACATCAAACCTCTCAATAAATGTATAGCTTCCATGGTAGACCTGCCCGGCATAAATCCAAATTGATTATGAGAAATCTTTATGATACGTCTTAACCTATGTTCAATTACCTTCTCCCATAACTTTAAAGTATGACACATCAACTTAATTCCTCTATAATTTGCACACTCTTGTGCATCCCCTTTATTCTTAAAAATGGAGACCAAAATACTCTTCTTCCACTCCTCAGGCATCTTTTTAATTTTTAAAATAATATTAAAGAGTTTAGTAAGCCAAGAAACACTCAAATCTCCCAAATATTTCCACATTTCAATTGGGATATCATCAGGTCCTACAGACTTTCCACCCTTGGTTTTCTTTAAAGCCCCATCAACTTCTTTTTTACTAATGTGACAGTAAAAATGAAACGTTTTATTATTATTCACGATATTAAGATCACTAAAATCGAACGTTTCATGAAACTTCTTAAAAAGTTTATCAAAGTAACTCACCCACCTATGTTGAATATCTTTTTTTAAGAAAAGTACTTTTTGATTTTCATATTCAATATACTTTACTTTTTTCTTTTCTCTTTGTTTGGCTAGTTTATACATATATTTTTCACTCTCCTTAGTATCTAATATATTATAAAGGATTTTCATCTTTAATACACTTTACTCGAGTTAAATCTTTACTTTTCTTTTCTCTTTGTTTGATTAGTTTATACATATATTTTTCACCCTCATTAGTATCTAATCTATTATAAAGATCATTAAAAGGAGAATTTTTAGCGTCACAGATTATTCTTTTAGACTCTCTGTGGGTCGTTTGATATTTTTCTCAGTTCTCTAAGTTTTTACATTTAAACAAATTTTTATAACATAACTTCTTATATTTTATCTTTTCTTGCATATTATTATTCCACCACCAATTATTTTTATTTATAAAAACTTTTTCTTTTGATTCTCCAAGCACATATTTTGCTGCTTATTTAATAGTGTTTGTTACTTTATTCCATATAACATTTGCTTTTTCATGAATATCCCAAATTTTGAAATCTTGAATTTTACTCATAAAAATAGTTTTATTTGTGTTTTTTAAGTTTTTCCATCTAATTCTACGATGGCGAGTCCTAGTATTCTTTATTTTACAACTTTTAATTTTAAAATCTAGAACTAATAAACGATGTTGGGTAATTAAATTTTTATTTGGAATGACCTTACAACCTTTACAATCGCGACGATCTCTTCTTCTCATAAGAAAATAATCAATTTGTGTTTTATTAGATCCACTCTTATAAGTAATAAGATGCTCATCTCTTTTCTTGAATAAAATATTAGTAAATAATTCCTTAAATTTAATATAAATAAATGGTAGATATTAAAAAAAATAATTCCTTAAATTTAAACTTTTTTCTTTGGCCCTCACTTTCCCTTCTTGTCTACATTTTATAGAGGATGTGACTACCAAGCACACCTGATTAGCCATTTTTCTTTTTCATTTTAAACTANAATTGCGACTAATTACCCGGTCGCCGATGCTGCATTCGTTGTGCTCGTCGTGCGCCATAAACTTGCTGGTCCGCTTGACGTAGCGGTTGTAGAGCTTGTGGCGAAAGAGCCGATCCACAGCAACCACCACGGATTTCTGCATCTTGTTTGAAACCACCATTCCAACCACCGATTTCATCTTCTCTGTTTCTTCAAAAGGAACAGGTAAATAACAATCGAAACAGAGATGCTTATACAGCGGGGGTAAAAGTACTGAAGAACGAGACTTTCGCCGCAGTTGAATACGGCAACAGCTGACGATAAGTGCGGGTGTAGCAAAGAAGAAAAAATCGGGAAGATATGTGGATGCCTGCAGTGTGGCAGCGTGGCGGAGGGGGACAACCGGAAACCCTATTCGCGGGTGTTTGATGGTCCTAATATGCCCGAATTTATTGAATCCACACAAATACAAAAAAATAAAAAATACATAAATAAATAAATAAATAAACATAGTTTAATAAATTTATGAAATTTTAAATTTAAGACCCATATTTTAACTTCTATTCATATTAAATCTGAATTTAATAAATCTAACAAAAAGATGAATTTATTAAATCCGGATTTACTAAACCCTTCAAGCATTGAAAAAAGAAATACGAAGATTTAGATAGCACTAGCATCCAATTTTTATACATTTACGCACCTAACTTACACGAAAATAAACTTCCCTAAATATAAGAAAGTAAATTTTACAATAAAAAAGGTATAATTAGTGTTATTTTTTATATGATTGGAAAAATTGGATGATTAACATACAAAAAAGGTATAATTAGTTGCAATAGTAATTACACGGTATGATGGAGATCAGGTTGTCTTATCAAATTTACTCTTAAGTATATGGGTAGTAAAAAATCATCTGCTCCACGTTTCAGTTGATACTATTCATGAAAAATTAGAAAACAGAGTTTTTACTTCTTTAAATTATGATATATCAAAGCTTATTGTGAACTTAATATTTTGCATTCCTATGAATAATACATTTATCACCACACCAATCAAAGATGATGAAGTCACTGAAGTTGCCTTGACTTATATGTTGAAGTTGAGTCACACCCTTCTGATAAGCCCATTAGTCTCAATTTTGTGCACTAACATGCAGCTTCTTTTTCATTCACTCTCTAAAACTGATTTAATGAAGAGGCCTCCTAATCCAACAATAAAAGGTAAAGAGAACTTACGAAAAAATATTTTTATTTTAGAATGAAATATAATTTCATCTATTTCTATCATACATTCAAATTATAGTTGATTAATCATCATTTTTGTAATTATACATTGATTAATAGATCAACTTCTTCATTACAGTAATGCAGTGATAGAAGAGATGCTAAAATTATTATTCAACAATTTGATGAAGGTTATGAGATAATGGATAGACAACTAAGTTATTCTTCTTATGAGAGTGATACAATTATAGAGGTTGAAGACATGTAAATGGCTATGGTCTCATGGGCTACTAATTAATACAAAATCAAGCATTTCAAAATCTAAATTTGAAGAACGGAATGATCCCAAAAAATGATCATATTCAAAACTGCCCAAACACACATGAGTGGGATGATTGTGTTAATTTTTATGGGTCACTTAACGACACGATATCATGCGAAGAAAGTTTTATCCCAGTTTATTTGATGGAGAATATTTTCATTCTTATCGGCTGCACTTCAAATTGCTCAATGGGGATGTTCCATAAGAAATATTGTAGAGTACAAGATATTTTCTTCTAGAAAAAGTTGATATTGTTTTACCCTTTTTGTTGAGCTTCTTTCCTCAGTGCTTGCCTCTTTTAGATTCCACTTCTCAACATCCTTTATTCCAAATGAGTAGAGCAAGAGAAGGAAAGAATTAAAATAGGAGAATAGTAAAAAAATAAAAAAAGGGATGGATATAAAGACAACTCAAAAAGTGGTTCTCATAGCTTAAATTGGAGAGGAAAAACCCAAAAAAAAATGAATCGTGGTCAACTCAAAAGAATATATGAGAAATGACCTACAATTGCCTTTATATTAAAAACTAGAGTAAAAGTGAAATTATTTTTATTATGGATTAAATGAGATCACCCACAACGATATAATATCATGATCAATTACATACTAGGGATACACTGGAAGACTATAGATAAAAATTTTAGTCCTTGCTTTTTTATAAGAACTCTCATAATAGGTCATCAAAGTGGGTTTCTCCACTATAATAGGGGAAACCTCCTACTATCAAGGCTAAACTAGACTATCAAGTAGAGAGTCAATCAATGTAACATATAGGTAGCTATCTCTTAGTAAATGTGGGCCAATATAGTGACTATGAAAAGATTCAATAATGAGTATGAAAGGCGTAAAGGTGGTGTTAATATGTTGGTAAGGAATTTCTAAGCATGTAGGGATATCATAGTCAGAACTCTGTGGAACCATTTATTGAGTCATGGAGGTTATCAACCCAACATGATAATGAACTACTTATTAGCAACCCAAGTATTGTGCCCTAAAAAGTAGCTGGGTAGATATAAAGTCACATGAAAAAATAAGTCTAGAATTCTATTACTCTGCTTGGACAGAAAAAATAAATCATAGAATTTTTTACTGACTGGGGGCCACCATATACCTTGAAAAACTTCTATCTAAATGATCTGATGCCACAATCTAAGAATAGTATAATATCTGTAAAGATAGAAATATTATCTTAGAATGGATTTAATCATTCGGATGAGGAAAATCTTTGAGCTTTATGGATCTACGAAACCAGAATTCTTCTCTTACCAAATAGGGTGTAAGATAAATTTTATTTTAAAATGAAGACTCCCTTATAGTAATTTCAACTTAAGAAATGCTTGTGAGAAAACTCTCAGTTAAAGATGTCTTATATCATTCATAATCATTAATGAATGTTTATGGATTAATAATTTGAAAACTTTTATTAAGTGGATAAGATTGGATAGGTTTACTTCACATAAATTTCAACATGGTTTACCCTTAGGTTTGAGTCCAATAGTTCATAGTTGAAGTGATGATATAGAGCTTGAATCAGTTGATCAAGTTTAAGAAACAATATGAATTTGGATTTTGATTAGATTGGATTTGGTATTTGGTTTGAGTCAAATTAGAATTGGATTGAATTGGGCTTGAATTAGATTATGTTGAAATTAGATTAGATTTGGAATTAAATTAAGGTTGGGTTTTGATTTGAAATTCGATTGGATTTAGATTATATCAAGATTTAGTTTGCATTGAGTTTGGATAGAGATAGGTTTAAAAGGATTAGATTAGATTGAAAACTGGATTGATTAAGTTGATATGATTTAAAGAGCATCCTAGTTGAAGGAGTAGAGAGAGGGACAATATTTCTAAATGAAGTTGAGCCCCTAATCTAAATACCTCTAAACAAGAAACTAAAGGGGACCTAATCTGAATTTGGGAATAATGCACTTGATCAAGATGCTCATGACTTTCTATCGTATCGAGTATATTGGTAGCATCAAACTGTTAACAAATAAACTAACAGGAGTTCTCCCTTATCATCATAGCAATAAATTAAAGTAGTCATTCCAGTTATAAAGTGGTTGTGAGTATCATCGTCCATAGCATGGGCTATTTCATTTTAGGTACTCATAATCTTTGGGGGTAGGTCAATTTATTTTATAAGCCTTATTCTTTTATTCTAATTTTATGGAGGAACTTAAAACTAACCTAGGGCTCTAGACTAGACTAATCTAGGGTATGTGTATGGACCAACGTTTTCTTATATGTTTGCTATCCAAAGAGCAAGTTAGGAACTATATTAACGTGTGTTTATAAAAACTAGAGTTTTTCAATTTTAATTATTTTTAAGGTTTGATAATTAATAATGACTTATTTTCTCCTAGAAATTGTAATTCATGCCGAAAAGTCAATATTTTACATGAAATCTTAGGTTATTTTTCCCTTCTAGATGAATTTATGGTCAAATTATTTATCAAGCATTATTTTTTCAACCTATATTTTTGTTTTCTTCCTAAGATTTTATTCTCCTTCCTAGATTTTAATTATGGTCAAGAGAAATATTCCAAACAAATGAAGTTAAGTTTCTGAATTTAAACTCTCATAATAAAGATTTACTTATATTCTCATCAAAGTAATAAAAGTATTATTTTCATACAAAAATATTTGGATTTCCTAAAAAATACTTCTATCATTCAAAAATATTTGGGAATATAAGTTTATCTTTATTATGGGTTATTTAAATTAGGATAATCCAAAACCTATGTAATCAAATGTCTGATTCGATGAAATCATATGTTTCCAGGAGAAACACATTCAATCATGTAGTCACTCAATGTAAGTGAATATATAAGTCTTGCATAAGCTAAGCAAGTGAAAGGAGCCTGACAAGCTTTTAGATTCCTAAAGCTTAAGGGTTTTAAGAAAAAGTAGTTTGATGTTTAAAGATGATATATGTTTAGAAAGTATTTTAAGGATTTAATTAATCTCGACTAATCCTTACTCTTTTATAAAGACAAGATTTTTTTTTCAAAAAAGGATTCCTAAACAGAATAAAACTCCTTAAAAAAATTAATTCAAATAGATTTTCTTTTTTGAAATAAATTTTTTTTATGTTTTTTAAGAATAAACTTCCCAAGAGATTAAGTTCTTATGAGAACTCTTTCCAAAGAAAGTCCTAAAGATTTGAAAATACTTTTTTTTTAATTTGAAAAGAAATTTCTTAAGAAAAAGATCTTGAAAAAGATTGAAACCCTTCTCCTTGAGTTTTTAGAAATTTGAAAAGATTATAAATTTAAATCTTATTTAATAGAAGTATAAAAGTTTCTTTCTTAATAGTTTGATCTAAAATTTAAAAGAGGTTTTCACTTTCAAGTCCTTTAGTTAATGTAGAATAAAAATTTGGTGAGTTTTTTTAAATTTGAAAAGGCTTTTAAATATTAGAGCACTTTTAACTAAAGTAGAAAATCTTTTCATGAGTTCTTAAACTCTTGATGGCTTTTTAATTAAAGTAAAAGAAAATTTTTTTAATGAAAATATTTCTTTTGGAACACCTTTTATTTACATTATATAAAAATAATTAATCTCTAAAAATTTTAAAGGTATGTACCATGCTTCCTTTAATTTCATTAAGCACAGAGGAATTTCATTTTTTTTTCTCCTATATCCCTCATCTATCAATTTGAACCTTTCTTGTTATCCAATCTATTCCCAAAAAAGTGGTAAATAAACATGAAGTCAATCTCACATGCATGGAAAACAATTAAACACACATTCACATGAAAATCGTGCAATTTATCCACATCACAAAGATTCTACTAGTTTCATGTGTTTACATATACAAATACATTCACATTAATTCAAAGAGAATAAACCTACTTAAGAGAACCTAAGCATGAGGTTTTTATATGAATGATTCATAGGGATTTTCTTAAGTCACTTAGATGCATAACCTATACATCTTTAAAATATATGTGCTGATATATTATTGGAATCAATTTTTGATGTCGCATAAGCAAGATGTCTGTTGAAGGATATGGACCAATGTTTATCTTCCTGTCTTCCAAGTCATCTTATCATATCTCTTAGTATGTGCCCTGAGCACGAAATCAGGATCGATACCGACTTAACTCGACCTGGGAAAATTCACCATGAGCTGGTGTTGGGCTTATCTTTGGCCGTGTTTTGCATTTGCTCTGATGGTGAGAGAACCAATCCCATAATTCCGACGTCATCTGACGCCAAGGATAGTTGTCAAGATCTCCCACTAACATTTTGGAAAAAGTTTGGTTCGGACAAATTTTACCTCCAGATGGGGTCTGAGAAGCCCTTCGCACCAAAACCCAAGTTTGGAACCCCTAGAATGTTCATTTTTTAGTTATAGGGTCTTATTCTAATGATACAAAATTTTTTGTGGGTTCTGGATTAACGAGGTCATCTGAGCAAAAATTAGTGCGGTCCAAGAATATCGTTGGCAATGATTTCACTGATAAATGACAAATCAAAATACTCATTTTTGAAGTTAAAGGACCATATTTTAGCCATACATGATTCCTTGTAGCTTGCAAATCAAAGAAACCCTACGTCGGATAATCTACACGAACATCAAAATTTTCAACCCAAACTGGTACATAGGAGCTAATCTCGAGCACTTAGGGTCTTCCAACTTCTTCATTTTTGTTCTCTCTCATTTTCTCTGTCAAACTCCTTTTATCTAACAAACTCTTTTCTCTCTAGAAAACTTCGGTGGACTTGGTGTTCTCTCCTACGACTAGGAGAGCTTCATCCTTTTTGGAGAAGGAGAAACTCCGACGAGCCTTACCATCTCTCTGACATGGAGAGCTTCCTCCCGACATTGGAGAAGGCTTCTTATGATTGTGGCGTTCTCTCTAACAAATTAGAGCTTACTCTCTATATCAAAGAAGGAATTCAAACCTCATCTCTTCTACTTGAGGAGGGCTTCATCTTTACAACCAAGGACGTCATCAAACATCACATAAGTGATACACTTGTTTTCTTGTGTTTTCCTTTCATTAGCTAGCTTTAGGATTGTGTTAAAGAATGGTTAGCACTATGTTGTTGTTTTCCTAGAGAAAGTCACTAGGATAGGATTCTATCGTGGACAAATCTTTTATGAGTCTGAGTGACCTTCCTAATAAAAGCTTTAACCCCAATACTAAATGATTGAAATTCATATTTCCTCTAGTTTTGGTGGTTCCTACCTTCCGTGTATGGTTTGAAACACTTGGGATTTGAATGATGAAAAAAGCATTATAACCAAATCATCCTAAGAATTGTGAAGAATTTCTCATTTGAGGAATAGAAGAGCAAAAATCCCAAAACTCTTCACCATAGTTAGAGGCGGCTCCACTGCGCATCCATCATTGAAACCTAGGTACCCATGAAAGAGCGTTAGAAATGTATGGCTCACTATTGGGCATTAACATTTTCATTGCATCATACACTTTATCATGATGAAAGACTCTACATTTTGCATGTTACGTGTAGCATGTTGGTTTGACTGACCACTCTGACCCGATCAACCAACCAGGTTGGTTTGATGGGGCACCCCAGCCTGCTTAACCAACAATTTAGGAATGAGTGAGTGGCCCAGCTTGGTCGGCCGATATTTTTGGTCTGACAGGTCATCCCGGCTCGGTAGATCAACTACTTACGTCTGTCCGGCCACCCACCTATACATAACCCTAAACCAGGGTCATGCCTTCTTTGACCTCACTAGTCCAAGATCAAACCCCCAACCCTTGTTTGAGTGAGTTTAGGGTTTTGATCAGGTGAGAACCTAAATATCCCCTAGGAGCTAGGCATGTCAAAGGTGTTGTTGACCTCACTTTTGGTTGAGGTCTAGCTTTCTCCGCTTTAGTAGCCTAGGGTCTAGCCACATGACTTTCCTTTTGACTACTCTTAGAGGACTAAAAAAAGGAACCCACACCATTAGAAATTCTAAATTCTTTTTTGCTCAACTTGAAGTTCCCCTTATTGGTTCTGACCTCTAGCACTTGGTAGGTGGGATCAATATGGGGCAACTTAAGGGGAATCCCTATAGGATTGCTTGGCCTTAAGGTTGACTCTAGGTGTTGGTCTAGAGCTAGTTCACTCACTTACACTCATTTTCACTCACATTCACTCACAACCCTAAAACTAAACTTGTTGAATTTGATCCCTTGATCTTTTGGGAGACACATGTAGATGGTCAGTCCCCTAGACCCACTAGCCCTAGGCTAGGGTCTACCCAAGACTAGTAAATAGAGGACTCAAATAGAGATTCTATTGATCCATGGCTCAAATAGGGTGGTTGGAACCCAACTTTCACCAAAATACCAACCTTATTCTTTTGCCCCCAAATCTACCCAATGCACTAAAACACCCCCAGACCCCAAATTTGACCAAAATTCACCCAAAACACCCACATTTGTTCAAAAATCATCTCAAACCATTTGAAACTACCCAAATTGCTCAAAACCTCCCAAAATTACCAAAATTCCCCTCAAATTTGCCAAAATTACAAAAAACCCATGGTGGCCCAAACTTTCCCAAAACCCTTGAAATCATTTAAAATGTCTCCAAAACTAATTTGGACCCTCCAATTAAACCCAATTTTATCAATTTAACCAACTTTGACCAAAAGCCCCAAATTGCCCTTAAAGTTCAATTTCCCCAAATTCACTCTAAATGTCCATCAATTGGACCCCAATTCCCCCAAACCTCAATTCTAAATTCAAATTCATCATGATAAAACTCAATTAAAACCAAATTCAAGCCCAATTGACCCACATTCAAGTACAATTTTAACCCAAATCAGAATACCCTAATTTTGCCTAAAACTAAATCCCACTTAATTGAGCCCCCAAATCTTTCCAATTGCCCCAATTATGCATCATAAACTGTTTGACACATCTCCAAACATCAAATTAGACTTTAATTGACCTTGTTCATGCTTCAATTTCACTCAATTTCAACCCAAATCCAAAATTCCCAAATTTGCCCCAATTTAGTTATGTGCCCAAATTCCATCAAATTGAATGACCAAGCCCCAAAATTGGTACCCAATTACTGTTGAGAACTCTTGATGACATTCCCCTTAACCATTTTGAACTCTCAATTTTGACTTAGACCAACTCTAGCCCACCCTTACAAGTCTAACCCAACATCCCCAAATTGATCAAATGCCCAAAATCCCTCAAATTGAACCTCCAAATCAATTCAAAATCACTCCAAGTCTTTTATAAATCCCTCATGACAATCATACACACAAAATTGATCAATCAATTGGGCTCAATGTCATGGCTAGCCTAACCCAAACCTAACTTCAAGACAATTTGACCCAAATTGAACCCATGCACCAAAATTGACTAAGCCATGCCTAAGTGGCCAAATTAATGACACCACAACCACCAAATGGATCCTAGTGACCAGACTTGACCCACCTAGCCCACTCTATAGAAGCCATAGACCAATGGTTCCTTAATTTAGGGGATTTTATCCTTTTTTGGGCCTAAACCAAGAAATTCTTGCCATCATACCAAACCAATAGGGGTTAATTATCATAAACCCTCTCATGGTTCCCCTAACTTCTCTAGCTACCACCCCTGGCCATGCCGACTAGCTTAGTGGCCGAAAAACCCTAAAACCTAGAGCTAACCCCCTTAAATCAAAACCCATTACACTCATCCAACGTGCCTAGCTTTGATTGTCCTTTAGCATTCTGTAGCCCTCAACCTCAGCTCCATATTGCACCTAAATTGAAGCCCTAGTAGCCACCCTAAGCCATTCTATTTAAACCCTTCCTCCATAGCCAAAAAAGAGGGCAATCCAATTCCCTTGGAGAAACTCTGTCAAATAGCTCTCAAAGCTCCGTTAAGACTCCTTAAGCTCATTGCAACCATCTCTTAGCCATTTTCCTCACCACCTGAGCTCAATTTTTTTAGAATCAGGGCAAATTTTGGCCACCCTCAAAACCTCCCAAAACCTCAAATTGAACTACCATTAAGCTTCTCAGAGTAAGAGAGGAAGATCCCCATTGAAATTCCCTCTTTTAAGCTTTCTAAACCACTCATAGACCAAAGCCGCACCCCATTTCATTGAACTCCTACTTGGAGTAAACACCAAAGGGAACCAACACATCCAAGAGGTTCGTTGGACTCCACTGATACATCTAAAAGCATCTGACTGAGGCCTCCTCTCTCAAACAAAGGTATAAGCCATTAACCATAATCTTGAGCTTAGTTTTCATCAAATGTGAAGTGAAGTTTAATTTCATAGCATTGTAACCGTATGGATGTGTTTGTCTTGAGTGGATGAAGGTGTAGGAACATACCCCATGTGATTTGGTTGAGTATCGAGAGATATTTTAAGGTTTGAAGTTGAACGACTCTCAGGTTAGTGAGATTAGGGATGATGAACGGATGCCGTCCATTTTCATGTTTATTCAATGGATGGTCGTGATAGAGCCTGTCGGTCGCCAAATTTTAAGATAACATGATTGATGATTAATACCTTTTTAAACTACAAGTTCGATTTTAATTTTGGAAACCAAAACCTTTACTTACTTAAATTTTCCATAGAGGCATACACCCACAATACTTTTAAATGAAATATTGATTGATTAATTCAGTGTCCTTGCCTTGGGATAAATAAAACATCAAGTTTCCTTGAGCAGTGGGATAACCTTAGCTTAACCTTAAATGATTAATAAAATAACATGATAAGTTCAAAATGCACTGAAAATATATCAAGAAATCTTTAAAGTGGTTCAGGGTTATGCTCCGAACACTTTGAAATCTCTTGGATATTTTGAAGGGCAAACTAAACTTGCTATATTTTGTTCTAAAATCATCCACTAAGATCTTCTGAAACTCAATAAATTCATAACTTGGGGTTTGATAGCTATACCTTCATCTACTCCTGCAACTGGAATTCCTTGCAAAATTATATACATGTCGCCAAAGCTAACCTTTCAGGTGGATGTGCATGAAGAATCAACATATACGCTTTTAAGTTATTGCATTTTCTTTTTTGTACCAAAATCCCCAAATTTTCTAGGCTATTTGTGTGATCGTTTCACAGAAATGTAAGCCCTCATTAATAAAATTAGTATGATGAAACATTTAAATATTTCTCCTTTAAATTGAGGCCAAACTATATGATAGCTTGTGAAGTCACTGAAGTTCTCCTCAGGTCTGTGACATCTCATAGTTCTTCTTCCTTTGGATTCCAAATATAAATGTTCCAAATTCGAACTATTACCCTTTCACACCTCCTTGTCCGATTTCTTTAGAAAGTCCTATTCCTTTGAACCCTTTAAAGACAATATCCCTTGATTTTTATCGAGAGTTTTCTTAGGTGACTTCGGTTATCTAAGTGTAATTAACTATAAGTTCTTGCCTTTATAGGAAACTTTCAAGAACCCAACTCAATATAAAACATATTTAATTTTTCATATTAAATAGGTGAACTTTTCGGCTTATAAATAAAATGGTTTTGCAAACCAAATGAATGTCATACATTTCTTAGTTTATTTGATTGAGCCTCACTATCAAGTTGTGTGTTTATCTTTCGAGGTAGATACATAGCTTGAGGTGTGGCACTCTTTCATCTAAACTTTGAAAGATATGAGATTAGTTTGATTTCATATTTTTCTAAAATAAAAAATATATATTTAAATTAAAATGTTCCTTCGAAGCGGGCGATGAGATTCTGATTTTGGCGACCGACAGATTCCACAACACGACCCCCTAAAAATAGTGTCGTCCAGTTTCTGGTGACTCCGCCGGGGTCCCATTTCTCTCTCCATTTAAATCAAGGAATATTGTCTTCATACATCGGTAATGTTTCCATGCCCCTTATGAACCAGATTACCCTTCTTCAGTTGACATACTTCACCCATTTCTTTCTTAGGTAAGTACGGTCAACTCTTTCAGACTTCAAGACCGTCTGTTCAACCACCTTTGAACAGAGAGGTTCAAGAGTTCATTAGGACTTTTAATCTTTGTGTGGGGTCAGACCCCAATAGGTGTGTTGGTGGACTAGTTTCACCTGGGTGTTGTGCGTTGTGAAGGTAATCCCACACTGGGTCCTAAACTTTAGTTTCCTTTTTATTCCCTTTCGAGTTTAGTTTGCTATTTTGCAAATTAAATCAAATTATGTTGTGCTGCACTTGATCTTTAAACCTTCTTTATATAATTAATTAAATTCTCTTATTTTCAAAGTTACTTTTATTAAATTCTGAAATATTTTTCACAAACTAAAATAAAAAAAAAAGACTTGCCCAGTCTATAGATCGACCTTTGTTAATTATTAGTGCTCACACTAGAATTACAAGGTATTGACCGAATAATTAACCCTAGAGCTTTCTTTTTTAAGCTACTTCAATGGCGTTCTCTACGCTCACTTTCTTGTGTAACCTGCTGACGAGTTGTGATGTCTGCAACATCGCCCCCACCATCAAGTTTGGAGCCGGATTCGATGAACTAGAAGTTATGCTCGGAAAGGCTCCCTTGGTCATAATGAAAGTTAGCGCTCTGGAAGTTCAGGAGCCGTCAGCTGAGTTCAACCTGAACTGTGCTCGTAATTTCCCTTCCTACAAGAAGGTAAAGACTACTGCCCTAGCACCTGCTAAGCCTATTGTTCCGCTTTTGCTAAGGTAAAAGAGGTCATGATCATTGAAGCTACAACCAAAGGATTCACCATCCCACCATCAGTGTTTGAAATTGGATCGAGTTTGAGAACTGTACCATTAACTTGGTCATAAAGAAGAAACTACAGCCAAAATATTTAGAAGGTAACTAAAGCCCAGATTTCTGAAGAAATGTCTGTTGATAAAATTCCTCACCAAGAGGAACTAGGACTGCCAAAAACCTATCCACTTCAGCAAGGGAGTAGGTTCCATCCCTTAATGGACACCAATGGGTATGAAAGTATACAGAGATTACTGCTACTTTATCGTTACTTCATGGACATGGTTAGGAGAGGAAGAAGCCCACTCTTATCACCCAAGTCAGTACAGTATTCCAAAAATTAGCTACCAAGGAGAGTTGTTCAGTCGGTGAATTACTTTAACGAATGGGATGTGTAATATCCCCTCACATGAAGAAAGAAATTCTAAGAGATGGAACTAGTTAGAAATTTTTTTGAGAACTTCCCTTTCACTGGTGCATGGCAGATTGGGCTTTTGGATGTCAGACATCTCCTCATCAAACTTGCTTTGGAAGAGGACTATGCTAAGCTTTTTGCTAAAAAAGTTGTCATATTAGAAAGGAACTACAATGAGGATCATTAAGAGGACTCCCACCTTTAATCCCAGCAAAGAACCACCCATTGTACCTATATGGTTTACGCTACCAGATATGCCTCTTCACTTTTTCAATCACAAAGTGTTGTTTAATATTGAGATGGCTTTAGGTAGGCCCCTTAAAATGAACTTTCCTACATACAACTTGTCAAGTCCTTCTGTTGCTAGAATCTTGGTGGAGAGAGACATCACCTTACCTGAAGTGAATGAAATTTGGCTTGGGACATTGGAAGAGGGGCATTCGTAAAGAATTGTCAAGGAACAAAAGCCTTATTACTGCCCACATTGTAGAATGTTTGGGCACACTCAAGACAGATGTTTTAGGTTACATCCTCCTTCTAAAAACAAATTAAAGAACCCAGCAAGGATGCTACTACATCTAATGTAGAAGAACCTTTGAGCACTACCAACAATGCAACAATGAACAATGATTTTCCTATTAATATTAAAGGAAAATCACTGGGCACAGCCCATACTGAAAAAGATCAAGCTAGTCTATTGAATCAAGCCCTCACTACTCCTATGGTACCTACTTCTCAAACTGCCTAAAGCAAATCTATCATTACCCCCTTAGAGGAAAAGGAAACATATACTGAACCTTGTGGTAACACTAGCCCCAAACTCAAATCACATCAACAGAAAGTTGAGGAACTTATAACTGAGAACATGTCAGTGGAGGAACTTAGGAGTCCCCCCTCTGATGCTCTACCAGAAATGGCACTGGCATGGGAACAGGATTGGCAAAGCCAAAAGGCAAAAAAGAAGACAAATATAAAGCTTCACAGGCTTCAATAAAGCACCTCCAATGCTATGAGTAGTACGCCAAGACTAGACTCTCCTGCTAGAGCCAGAAATGGTAGGAGAAGATCTAGATCCCAACCAAACTCCCATGATTAATTTCTTGTACTGGAATAGTAGGAAGATTACTTGACCAAAGGAAAATATGTTGAGATTTTCATACCTATTTTACATTGTTTTGAATGATATTGCACTTTAAAGAAAGGTATTTTTTTTATTGCAGGAATGATGAATTAGGGTCATTGGAGCAAAAAGATGCAAAAAGGAGCGAATTTAGAGCGAAAAGGATCAAAAGGTGAAGATTTAAACAAAGGCGCCGACAGCAAGCCCAACGGCGCTGACAGTGAACTTTTCCCGAGACTCCAGATTTAATTCACTTAGAAGGCCCGCCGATGGCGCCCTTAAGGTCGCCGACTGCGAGATTGGCAGTTATGTCCAATAATGCATTGGATGAGGATGAATTTTGGAGGGGTGTTTACGAAACTCTTAGGAAAACTCATCCACATCTTTAAAGAGAAGACTTTGGCAAAAAATCGAGTGGTCCTAGAGGTTAGAGAGGTTCCATTAGTGTGTAGAGAGTTTGCTAGAGAGTTTAATTTGTGAGGAATTCTTTGAGAGATTGTAAGAGTGGAGGGAAAGTGAGAGATTTCTTCCTCCTTTCCGTGAGGAATTCTTCAAGTTTGTAAGAGTGGAGGGAAAGTGAGAGATTTCTTCCTCCTTGCCGCTTTGAAGAGGAATTTAATTGTAAGAGTGGAGGGAAAGTGAGAGATTTCTTCCTCCTTGCTACTTCGAAGAGGAATTTCGTGCAGAGGTTCCATTAGTGTATAGAGAATTTATTAGAGTGTCTTGGCCAAAAATAGAAGAGTGCTAGAGGCCTTGGAGGTTACCATTAGTGTATAGAATTTCCAGTAGAGTGTAACATTGTGAGGAATTCTTTGAGAGATTGTAAGAGTGGAGGGAAAGTGAGAGATTTCTTCCTCCTTTCCGAGGGAAAGAATATAGGGAGTAAAGGAAGTGCTAGGAGAGTTCCTAGAGATTAGAAAAATTCCAATATTAGTGAGGAATTTTCGAGAGATTGTAAGAGTGGAGGGAAAGTGAGAGATTTCTTCCTCCTTGCTACTTCAAAAAGGAATTGCTTCGAGAGATTGTAAGAGTGGAGGGAAAGTGAGAGATTTCTTCCTCCTTGCCGCTTTGAAGAAGAATTTTCGAGAGATTGTAAGAGTGGAGGGAAAGTGAGAGATTTCTTCCTCCTTGCTACTTCAAAGAGAAATAGGAGGTGCTAGAGAGAGTTCATAGAGGTTAGAAAGGTTCCAATATTGTGAGGAACTCTTTAAGTTTGTAAGAGTGGAGGGAAAGTGAGAGATTTCTTCCTCCTTGCCGCTTTGAAGAGGAATTTATTGTAAGAGTGGAGGGAAAGTGAGAGATTTCTTCCTCCTTGCCGCTTCGAAGAGGAATTCTATGGACTGTAAAGAAAGAAAGAGATTCAGAGAAACATCGAGGAGTTTGCTTGGGGAGAAATTAGATATAAGTGTTATTTACTTGTTGTAGTTTGTATGACTTTGCTTTTATATATGAATTATGAGTTTTGTTGTGACTTCCCCATGAGTTCTAAGTAGTTTTCGTTGTCTTTCTCCTTGTCTTGAGATTTGTGAAATGGTGATTTTAATTGGTTGAGCCATGAAAATATTAAAGAAATTGTAATGATCTTTCCACTTTGATCTTAAATTTGGTGAAGTCATGAAAATGTTTAAGAAATTGTGATGATCTTTTCACTTCGATCTTAATTTACTGAAGCCATGAAAATGTTTGAGAAATTGTGATGATCTTTTCACTTCGATCTTAATTTACTTTCAAATCTGGAATTGATTTGTTTAAAATATGTTGAGTTTTACAACTAAAGTGAAGATTATATCCAAGATTTAGGGAGGTCAAAGCCCAATTGATTTGTTAAAATATGTTGAGTTTTACAACTAAAGTGAAGATTACATCCAAGATTCCAATTGATTTGTTAAAATATGTTGAGTTTTACAACTAAAGTGAAGATTACATCTAAGATTCATGGAGGTCAAAAAAATGTTTAAGAAATTGTGATGATCTTTTCACTTTGATCTTAATTTATTTTCAATCTGGTCATAAATGTTAAAGAAGTTGTGATGATCTTTTCACTTTGATCTTAATTTACCTTCAATCTGGCCAATAATGTTTAAGAAATTGTGATGATCTTTTCACTTTGATCTTAATTTGCTTTCAATTTGACCAATTATTTGTTAAAATATGTTGAGTTTTACAACTAAAGTGAAGATTACATCCAAGATTGAGGGAGGTTTTAAAATATGTTGAGTTTTACAACTAAAGTGAAGATTACATCCAAGATTTATGGAGGTCAAAATAAAATATGTTGAGTTTTACAACTAAAGTGAAGATTACATCCAAGATTTAGGGAGGTCAAAGCCATTGGAAGTATGTTGAGTTTTACAACTAAAGTGAAGATTACATCCAAGATTCAGGGAGATCAAAGCCCTTAGAAATTGGGTGCAAATAAATAGGGAAATGGTTGAGTTTTACAACTAAAGTGAATATTACATCCAAGATTCAGGGAGGTCAAAGCCCTTGGATGTTGGGTGCAAATAAATAGAGAAATAAAATTATCGGGCGTAGAATTGGAGATTTTAGAGTGACAGACTAAAATCCCTAATTTAGTCCTATTGTTTGGGAGCTCTGAAGTGAGGGGAACGTGGGAGCTCTGAAGTGAGAGCCGATATCCTCCCAGCCTAGCCACAAATTCAGTAAACAAGCGTAGGATTAGTCAATGTTCTTTATGCCTGGACCAAAGGGTAAAAAATAAGTATGCTCTTATTTGACACAATACAATTTGAACTGAATCACTTATCCATTCACTATAATTTCTTGACAAGGAGAAGGATGATTTCTTATATATTGAATATCACAGTCCATTCACTATAATTTCTTGACAAGGAGAAGGATGTTTTCTTATATATTGAATATCACATTAAAAACTTTATTAGTATAACTTATTTAAGAGTTATTAAAATTACATATTTATTTCAATTGTCTATTAGTGATAGATAAGCAATTTGAAGTCCATTGTTACGATTGAGTATTGTTTTTCTAAAATCTTAGTTTGTAGTTTTAATATTACTCCCTGTGGGATCAATATCTAGGATTCCATTAGAGCCCTATATTACTTAAGTGATACGTATACTTGCGTTGATAAGTGTGACTTTACCATTATTACATATTTTATGTATACATCTTTATCAAATCTATAACTGCTATTAGGTTTTTAGTGTCGTTGCTGAGGAATTAAATCTTTTAACAGTAGTATTAATTACTTGTATTTTTAAGCATATATAAAGTCGCTGTTAAGTTTTTGGCGCCGTAGCCGGGGAGTAAACAAGAATCATAATTAGAGTAATGGACAAATTAGGATTATTAGAAAATTTTTACTTGAATTGCAACTTTTTTTCATATTTAGTTAACTGTTTTACTGTGTACTGATTTCAAAATTTATGCATAAATTTGGACTTGAAAATCTTATACCCTACGATTCAAAATTAGAACGCACTGTTAGAAAAATTAGAAGTTTGAGAAGAGAACCTAGAAATTCTGATATAATGGAAAACAACATGAACAATCAAGGAAAAGAAAATGAACACCAACCTAGACCCCTACGAGATTATGCAAATCTTGCAGTAGATGAAATTCACTTATCTATCCAAAATCCTGATGTAGCTGCTAATTCATTTGAGCTTAAACTTGCTATTATCTAAAGGAATAGAGAATGAACACCAACCTAGTCCCCTAAGAGATTATGCAAGTCCTACAGCAGATGAAATTCACTTATTCTATCTAAAATCCTGATGTAGCTGCTAATTCATTTGAGCTTAAACCTGTTATTATCCAAATGGTACAAAATAATTAATTCGGAGGTGCACCAAATGNAATTGGGAGAAATGTCAATTTATGGTTGCAGGAGGAATTGTGTTAGGGCATAAAATTTTAGAATATGGTATGGAAGAAGACCCTGCAAAAATTCAAGTTATATCTAACCTAACACCTCCTACTAATATAAGAGAGGTTAGGAGTTTTCTTGGACATGTTGAATTTTACATGCATTTTATTAAAGATTTTTCAAAAATTACCAAACCTCTATGCCAACTTTTAGAAAAGGACATGAAATTTGAATTTACTAAAAACTGTTTAAATGCCTTTGAGTTATTAAATAAAAAATTAATCACAACCCCTATTATAGTTTCACCTAACTGGAAGAATTCATTTGAACTTAAAGGAAAAATTAATCACAACCCCTATTATAGTTTTACCTAACTGAGAGAAACCATTTGAACTGATGTGTGATGCTAGTGATTATGCTATTGGAGCTATTCTTGGATAAAGGTATGAAAAGATTTTAAAGGTTATATACTACGCTAGTAAAACTCTTAATGATGCTCAAATTAATTATACTATTACTGAAAAATAGTTACTCGCTATTGTGTATGCTTTAGATAAATTTATATCTTATTTAATTGGGAATGTGTTGTGCACACTGATCACTCTGCTATATTTAGATCGTATTTAATTGGAGCTAAATGTATTGTGCATACTGATCACTCTGCTATTAAATATCTATGCAAAAGAAGGATGCCAAACCAAGGTTAATTAGATGGATACTTTTGATGCAAGAATTTGAACTTATGGTGATTGATAAAAAGGGAACTGATAATCAAATTGCTGATCATCTGTAGAGATTAGAAAACTATGAATTATCTGGCACCGACAAGGAAATTACAGACAGTTTCCCTAATGAACAACTTTATAATATTAATGAGTGGAAAATGTCTTGGTATGCTGATATTGTTAATTATATTGTAAGTGATATTTTGCCGCTTATGTTGACACTACAACAACAAAGAAAATTCATTCATGATGCGAAAGCATATTTTTGGGATGACCCTTATTTATATAAACAATGTAAGGATCTTATTATGAGCAGATGTGTACCTTATGAAGAAACTGAGCTAATCATTTAGAAATGTCATGATTCTAAATTTAGAGGACATTTTGGGATTGATAAAACTGCTTATAAAATTTTACAAGCTGGATTTTATTGGCCTACTATCTCTAGAGATGTTTATAGATACATAAAAACTTTTGATCGATGTCAATGAGTAGGCAATATATCTAGAAGAAATGAAATGTCTCTGAATTTCATGTTAGAAGTTGAGATCTTTGATGCTTGGGGATTAGATTTCATGGGACCATTTATTCCTTCATTTGGGAACTTATATATATTAATTGCAGTAGACTACATTTCAAAGTGGATTGAAGCACAAGCTTTACGTCGTTGTGTAGCTAAAAGTGTTTCAAAATTTTTAATGAAAAATATTTTCACTAGATACGGAATGCCTAGAATAATTATCACTGATGGAGGATCCCATTTTAAGAATAAATACATTCAGAGATTGACAGAAAAGTTTAATATTATCATACAATCTCTACTGCCTATCACCCTCAAACCAGTGGGTTAGCTAAAGTTTCTAATAGAGAGACAAACAAATACTTGAAAAGACTGTAAACCCTAGTAGAATAGATTGGTCCACTAGACTGGATACATCATTATGGGCTACAGGACTGCTTATAAAACACCTATTGGAATGACTCCTTATAGACTGATTTTTGGAAAGACTTGTCACTTACCAGTAGAATTGGAGCATAAAGCATATTGGGCAATTAAAGAATTCAATTATAATTTGAAAGATGCTGGTTAGAAGAGATTGTTACAATTGAATGAATTAGAAGAATTATGAAATAAATCTTACGATAACGACAGAATTTATAAGGAGAAACTATAGTTATGGCATGATTGGAAGATTAACCAGAAGAACTTTGAACCAGGATAAGAAGTTTTTCTTTACAATACTAGGCTGAAGTTATTTCCTGGGAAATTGACATCTTCTTGGGACCCTTTACTGTGACTCAAGTTTATACTTACGGAGCTATTGAAATTGAAGATCAGAAGATAGGGACCCTTTACTGTGACTCAAGTTTATACTTACGGAGCTGTTGAAATTGAAGATCAGAAAATCTCAAGTTTATACTTACGGAGCTGTTGAAATTGAAGATCAGAAGACATGAAATAGATTTAAAGTAAAACCCTTTACTGTGACTCAAGTTTATACTTACGGAGCTGTTGAAATTGAAGATCAGAAAACTGAAAAAGATTTAAATGAATGGACACAGATTAAAGCCGTATTTTGAGGGTAAAAGACCAAATTTTAAAGAGGTTTTAATAATCAGTCAACTGGGACATAGATTAAAACCATATTATGAGGGTAACAAACCAAATTTTAAAGAGGTTTTAATGATTTAAAACCATATTTTGAGGGTAAAAGACCAAATTTTAAAGAGGTTTTAATGATCAATCAACCTCAATAATACCTGAATAGGTCGGGCTGACAACGTTAAACCAAGCATTTGATGGGAGGCAACCCATAATTATCTTTATTTTTATTGTGATTACAGTAGTTTTTATTTGAAATTATCATTAGTTTGTGGTAATATTGAACTCTATTACTCTTATTTACCCTTAAATCATCTTAAAAATTGGATCCATAGAGAAAAATTGGAACGCATTCGGTCTAGAGCAAAACTGTGCAATTTTTGCCTTGGGGGCCGACGGCGCCATCGATGCCGCCGACTGCGGGTTTTTCTAGAGAGTCTAGGCAAATAAATACTAAAGGCTTGCCAACGGCGCCCTCGACGTTGCCGAAGACGAGACCGGCGGGATGAATGTTTCTGGAGTTTGAATGGTGGTTTTTGGCAATTTTTGGGTGGGAGTTACCCCTTTTAAACTCCCAAATTCAATTCCTAAGTTCATATTTCCCCTAAAATGAAGTGAAACTCCACTAAATTCATTCCTATTGCGTCCATTTCCCCTAAAAATCCCAGAATGCGAGTGTTGAACCTGAGAAAGTTCATTAGTACGGAAGCGTAGCGAATCTTCAACAAGGTACTTGCGAAGAAAATATTAATCAAGGAACGAGGATTCGTAAATCGAGGATTGAATAATCCCTCGATGACAGTTGAAGAGATGATTGTGCGGCAAAGATGGGAAGTGTTGTGCTACACTACCGCCGCCTTGGTTGTTCCTGTGGTAAAGGAATTTTATGCAAATTTGCATGGAATCAACCAGGGAGTCGTCTATGTGCGAGGAAGATGGATAACTTTTACTCCTACACAGATCAAAGAATTATATATGATCAAGAACGTTCCTGTCTGTCATTATTCCAACTTCATCCCGAAAAGAAACCAGATGAATGAAATTTACCAATATTTAACGGACAAAACAAAAGACTGGGAAATGAGAGAAAATGGGTATGCTAGTTTTTTTGAGACACTCCTAA
The DNA here is from genome assembly GCA_002079205.1 of Phalaenopsis hybrid cultivar. Classification (NCBI taxonomy): domain Eukaryota; kingdom Viridiplantae; phylum Streptophyta; class Magnoliopsida; order Asparagales; family Orchidaceae; genus Phalaenopsis; species Phalaenopsis hybrid cultivar. The sequence goes on along the minus strand of JXCR01137945.1, from coordinate 65,445 downwards.
ATCCCGTTTGGCACTTCTTCATTTCTGCAAAACTGTTACCGACAATGAAGATTGGTAAGGTTTCTAAAGAAAGTGCTATTCTGAATTACTGCATCCAAATGGGACTGTCGATCGATATTAGATCGATAATTGTGAAGTTTGTTTTGGGCCTGATCATTAATGGATCAACTTATGGGCTTGGACACCCTTCCACAATTTTCTTACTTTACAGTCAGTTCCAAGTATCTTATGAGAGTTGGGAAAAGGTATTTTTACCTTGGAAGCCTTTGGGCCCAACTGAGAGATTCCCAGCCTATGAAGATGAAAATGACATGACTATTATGGTGGATCAATCGTCTCAGAATTCACGACCTATTCAACCTTTAGTTTCGGACAAGACTCTGGTGATCCTGCGCAGAATCAAAGAGTATGAATGCAATTAATAATATCTCTGATTTCTTCGATCATCTAGACTGGAGGATGAAAGAACTTTTTGAGCACTCTGAACATTTAGAAGACAGTTTGATACGACTGATGAGGAGGATGAAATTAATAGAAGAGGATTCTACTGAAGAATTTTCATACCGACCATTCTATGACCTCTTCATTTATGTGCAATCAATGGGTGATCTCAGAGAAGAATCTAGTACTAAATCTGATGAATAGTAGATTTATATTGCTACCTGTTTGTCTATGTGTGTAATTTGATTTGAATTTTACATTTGCTTTACTTTAGAATTATGCTTTTAGATCTCTGTATAGTTGAGACTAAGCATAAGATGTTTGTTTTCAGCGTTTTGAGTGTTGTGGCTTGGATCGTGATGCTAAATTGATGTATTGAGGTTAAGAAAATACCAAACTTAGGTGTGTTATGTAACATATATTGTAACTCTTGGAATTTATATATAATTGTGATGTTTTGTGTTGTGAAAGTTTATTTGTGATAAGTATATGATTTAATTACTTAAAATTATGTCTATAATGATTAAACGGATGTCGTTGAGGCTTGAAATTGATCAAAATCGCAAAAATCTGGAAATTGAACCAATTCAATAGAGCCCGCCGACGGTGCCCTGACGCTGCTGACAGCGCTCTTGACGCGGCTGACTGTGGACTTTTTTTGAGACTTAGGATATAATTTCAATAAAGCACACCGACGATGCCGAAGACCCCACCGACAACGAGATCCCAAAAAAACACCTTTAACCGCAATTTTGACCAGTCAACTGCCACTATTCATCATCCCCTTCCTATGAAAAATGCAATTTTTGACCTAGGGCTTGAGAGATATTGGATTGGGAGGCGATTTAAAGGCATTTAAACACTGGATTTGATCATCTCTAGGTAAGAACTTCACTCCAAACTAAAAATATTTGATTTTCACCATAAATTTCTTCCACATTGAGGAGATCCAAAAACTTTGAGAATGAGAAGAAAATATAGGGAAGAAATTCATGGAATTTAGTTTTGAACTCTTAGAATCACTCTTCGAAGCCATTATTTGCATATTTGAAGTATATTTTGGAAATTTTCTATAATTGTGATTAGATTGAAATGGCTCCACGACAAAAGAGACGACTTGAGTTCAACGAGTCTCGCTTCTTCAATGCAAAGGCTCAATCAAGGTTTACTTCGGTGTTTAAAGGAAAAAAAGTGTATATAAGATAGAGTTTTTGAGAGTTCAGGAGGAGAAATTGAACGAATTATTACCGTGCGGAGGTGGGAGAACTTCTGTTACACGATCAATAAGGCTACTGCAAATATTTTGAAAGTGTTCTATGCCAACGTGTTCTATTCTGAAGATGAAATTGTTCAAGTGCAGGGATTTCCTGTTGAATTTAATGCCGCCGGCATTAACTCCTTTTACAAAGTCTCAGACACTTATAGCCGCCATTATGAAACCTTCAGTACGATGGAAGGCCCCTTGAAAGATGTGATCAACTTTCTCACTGATGGAAAAGGAACGTAAAAGATTAAGCAACGAGAATGGGTAAATTTTTCTGCTTCCATGCTGAATGCCACCTCTAAAGTGTGACACTATTTTATTTCCTCTGCTCTGTTACCGACTTATCACCATAGTGAGGTAAAAAGAGATAGAACTATTCTGAATTTTTGTATTTAGAATAATAAAAATATAAATGTGGGGAGAATCATTTTTAAGAATATATTGACTACAACAAGGAGTGAAACAAGTGGAGGTCTAGGACATCCTGACCTTATTTATGCACTTTGGCAACTTTCTCGAGTGGAAGCTGGAGGAGATGAGGAATGGGTTTACCCTATAAAACCCATTAGTAAAGCTAATTTATTCTGGAGTGAAAAGTGGAGATGAAGAATGGGTTTATCCTATGAAACCCATTAGTAAAGCTAATTTGAAGACTTTTCCCATGAAAAATGGAGAACTGGGAGTAGGAGTCAAGAACCTTCTACTAGTAGAGATGTCCCTTCTACAAGTTTGACCTCCTTCTTCTAGTTCCCCTACCCTAACTGACATGATGAATGAATTGACCTTGCAACAAAAAATTATAGAGTTAATAAATGAAAGGATTGGAGGTTTAGAACGTCGACATGATTATAACAGTGAGTACCTTTAAAGGCATTTAAATTTTGAGATAGCTTACTACGAAGCTCAGGTCCGCACTATAGAGGTGAGCTTGATGTTACTTTTCCTGAGTGCCCCCGATATACTCAGTATCAGCCCAATCCTCATGCTAATCAAGGAGACGAAGACATAGTTTGGGATTTTGATATCTGAATGTAATTGATGTACTTTTACTTTTATGTTGTAATTTTTTAGAAACAAATGTTTGTTTGTACTTTTTATTTTTATTGTTGTAGTTGGATAATTTTATTTTATTGTTATAATTGTTAGTGTGGTAGTTAAAATTTGCATGTGTAGTATAATGGATGTTGATTGTACTTTGTGAATTGTAATGTGATTTGATTTTCCTTTTTGCATTTTAATTGTAATTGATTTGTTTAGTATTGAAGATGTGTTAGTGAATTATTGTGTTTGTTTAATGTTTACTTCAGTACTTATTTCGAAATTTCATTACCCAGCAATTTCTCTAATGATTTATATGTGTAGAAAGCTCCTAATGTTACAGACAAGGTGAAGTAGAAATTGTGAGAAGGACTGCAAAAATTTCAAAATGATGAAAATGCCTAAAATACTGAGGTATAATTTATATTTAGCGTTTTTCTTTCCACCTGTATCATTTCATATTGAAAAATTTAAGTTTGGGGGAGGGAACAAAAAGATTAACTATTAGATCTCCTCTATTTAAATATTTTCAAAAATTATTATTATGATTTTATGTAGTGAATTTAATTCAGGTAACTATAATTTGTAGCTATTTAAATATTATAGTAGATTTAAAAGAATATTTTTGTAAATTCAGGTAACTATATTTTTGTATCTATTTAATTATTATGGTAGATTTAAAGAAATATTTTTATAACGAAAATTAATTTTGTAGATTAAAGATATTTTAGTATAAGAGAATAAGACTATAGTTAACTATATAAAGTAAAGGAAACTATATTTTGAAGTCTTAAGAGTCTGGAAATTCATTTGAGAAGAAAAGATTGGGACTCAGTGATGTAAAANGTGGATAGACTTGCTGGGCACAAATATTTTTGTTTTTAGATGGATATACCGGTTACCATCAAGTTNGACCTACCTAAAGGGAAAACCTAAATACATTCCTAAACTTATATTTATGAAATAAATCTTTTACTAGTAGTGTTCTCATGAAGTTCCTATCCTTTGATTATTTTAAGTGACTTGATATTACAACATATAGTCATTCTTGAAATGAATAGAAAACTAGAACTCTTAAACTTGATGACTAAATATTACAATTGTACCTAAAAGTTTCTATCTTTTGGATATTCTAAGTGACTTAATATTGCAACATATAGTTATTCTTGAAATGAAAAGAAAAATACCTCTTAAAACTTGAATGACTAGATAGTCTTGTACCTACAGAGTTAATTTAATTACTTGAAATTTTTTTTTAAGTGACTTGATATTACAACATATAGTCATTCTTGAAATGAATAGAAAACTAGAACTCTTAAACTTGATGACTAAATATTACAACATATAGTCATTCTTAAAATGAATAGAAAACTAGAACTCTTAAACTTGATGACTAGCTAATCATGGCTTATAGAGTTGAAAACTAGAACTCTTAAACTTGATGACTAGATAGTCTTGTACCTACAAAGTTAATTTAATTGCTTGAAATTTTTTTGCTTAAAACTTGATGACTAGATTTGTACCTAAAAGTTTCTATCTTTTGGATATTCTAAGTGACTTAATATTGCAACATATAGTTATTCTTGAAATGAAAAGAAAAATACCTCTTAAACTTGATGACTAGATATTCTTGTAGCTATAGAGTTAATTTAATTACTTGAATTTTTTCTGAAAATCTCACTATGGTATTTATCTAAATCAAATTTATAGTATTTCTGAATTGAAACCTTACTACAATAGATCATAACTTTTATATAATACTAAAATTACTTGAGGACAAGTAATATTTAAGTTTGGGGGATTTTGACCAAAAGGAAATATGTTGAGATTTTCATACCTATTTTACACTGTTTTTGATAATATTGCACTTTAAAGAAAAGTATTTTTGATGTTTTGTTGCAGGAATGATGAATTAGGGTCATTGGAGCTAAGAAGGTATTTTTGATGTTTTATTGCAGGAATGATGAATTAGGGTCATTGGAGCAAAAAGATGCAAGAAGGATCGAATTTGGAGCGAAAAGGACCAAAATGTGAAGATTTGAACTAGGGCGCCAACGGCGAGCCCAACGGTGCCGACGGTGAACTTTTCTCGAGGCTCCAGATTTAATTCACTTAGAAGGCCCGCCAACGGCACCCTCAAGGCCGTCGAAGGCGAGATCGGCGGTTATGTGCGACAATGCATTGGATGAGGACTAATTTTGGAGGGGTTCTTAGGCAACTCTTTGGAAAACTCATCCACATCTTTAAAGAGAAGACTTTGGCCGAAAACAGAGTGGTCCTAGAGGTTAGAGAGGTTCCATTAGTGTGTAGAGAGTTTTCTAGAGAGTCTAATTTGTGAGGAATTATTTGAGAGATTGTAAGAGTGAAGGGAAAGTGAGAGACTTCTTCCTCCTTACCGCTTCAAAGAGGAATTTTGTGTTCTGTAAAGAAAGGATGAGATTCAGAGGAACTTGGAGGAGTTTGCTTGGGGAGAAATTAGAGATAAGTGTTATTTACTTGTTGTAGTTTGTATGACTTTGCTTTTATATATGAATTCTAAGTTTTGTTGTGACTTCCCCATGAGTTCTGAGTAGTTTTCTGTCTTTCTCCTTATCTTGAGATTTGTGAAATAGTGATTTGAATTGGTTGAGCCATGAAAATGTTAAAGAAATTGTGATGATATTCACTTCGATCTTAATTTACTTTCAATCTGACCAATTGATTTGTTAAAATATGTTGAGTTTCACTCACTTTGAAATGGTAATTTGAATTGGTGAAGCCATAAAAATGTTTAATAAATTGTGATGATCTTTTCACTTCAATATTAAATTTACTTTCAATCTGGCCAATTGATTTGTTAAAATATGTTGAGTTTTCCAACTAAAGTGATGATTACATTCAAGATTCAGTGAGGTCAAAGCCCTTGGAAGTTGGGTGCAAATAAATAGGGAAATAAAATTATCGGGCGTAGAATTGGAGATTTTAGAGTGACAGACTAAAATCCTCAATTTGGTCCTATCGTTTGGGTGCTGAAGTGTAGATGTTAGCCCTCAGGTGAGGGGAACGTGGGAGCTCCGAAGGGAGAGCCGGTATCCTCCCAGCCTAGCCGCAGATTCAATAAATAAGCATAGGATTAGCCAATGTTCTTTATGTCTGGACCAAAGGGTAAAGAATAGGTATGCTCTTATTTGGAACAATACAATTTGAACTGATTCACTTTATCCATTCACTATAATTTATTGATAAGGAGAAGGATGTTTTCTTATATTTTGAATATTACATTAAAAACTTTATTAGTATAATTAGTTATTTAAGAGTAATTAAAATGACATATTTATTTCAATTGTCTATTAGTGACAGATACCCAATTTGAATTTCATTGTTGCGAATGAGTATTTCTTTTCTAAAATCTTAGTTTGTAGTTTTAATATTACTCCCTGTGGGATCGATATCTAGGACTCCATTAGAGCCCTATATTATTTGAGTGATACGTATACTTGCATGTGACTTTACCATTATTATGAGTGATACGTATACTTACATTGATAAGTGTGACTTTATAATTATTGAATATTTTATACATATTTATCGAATCTATAACTGTTATTAAGTTTTTGGTGTCGTTGCTGAGGAATTAAATCTTTTAACAGCAATATTAATTACTTGTATTTTTAAGCATATATAAAGTCACTGTCATTGCTCACCCACTCTCCTTCAAGAGACTAATACATCTCAATAAAAAACATCAACTTTGGTGCTTAGCCATATTAGAACCTCTTGTTCACAAGAACTCTCAAAAACTCTTTGCCAAGTTTTGTAGCTTCTCTAAATTCACTAATGTCAGCAATAAAATTTGGCTCTTTTTCAGAAAGGAGCTAAACTGGACTGTCTTGTTCGATCATCCTCAACTTGTTCACATTTCTATTAGTCTGAATGAGACTTCAAGATTAGTTACTTTTATCTATGCTAGATGTAACCAAGTTTCTAGGACTGAAATGTGGTCTATACTCCATTCTCTCCGCACAAATTTGACTAACAGTTGGATGGTAGGTGGATAGTTCAACTGTATTGTTAATTCTGTTGAGAAGGCTGGGAGCAGAACTCTAAGCCTTTCTAAAATCACTAATTTCAGTGACAACATCCAGAAAGCCCAATTATTTGATCTGGGGTTCAGTGGACCTTCCTTCACCTGGAGGACATGAAAGATTTGGGAGAGATTGGACAGGTTCTTAGTCAACAACTGCCGGCTTTCAAAATGCCTCCATACTTCAGTCACCCATCTGAGTTTAACTAGTTCAGATCATAGGCCTCTCCTGATTTCTATTGATGCTCCCCTTGCTCTATCCAGCCCTCCACCTTTTAGATACTAAAACTTTTGGTCTGATCATCCTTCTTTTATTGAGTTTGTTGCTCAGCAGTGGAGATGAATTTATCATGAAGACCCCCTTATCAAAATCTATATACTTCATCTCAAAATCAGTAAAGCCCTCAGACACAGGGGTTGGAACACTTTTGGTAACATATTTTTGAATGTGGAGATTGCTAAAAAGCAAGTAAAATCTATTGAAACTGATGTCATTAACAATGTTATTGAAGAGAGTTCTCTGATCATTTGCCCATTAAAAGTTACTCAATGCTATTGATTGGCAGGAATCTCTCCTTAGCCAAAAAGCTGCCATCAACAAATTTAAGGATGGTGACATAAATACTAAGTTCTTTCATGCTTATATCAAATACAAAAGGAAATGCAACACCATCCATGGTATCCAAGATGCTGATGGGAATTGGGTGTCTAAGAATGAAGAGATTGCTGAGAATGTTGTTCAGTTCTTCCATAAACTTTTAACTCAGCCACTATTGTTAGACCCCCCATTGATGGAAATGTTTTTATTTCTAAAAGAACTTGCACCAACACTCTGAATCTGACCTATACCAATTGAAGAGGAGGAAATCTGGCAGGCAATAAACTTTATTAACAACACAAAAACTGCTAGGCCATATGGGTTTACAGCAGACTTCTACAAGAAAACTTGGAGTGTCATCAAACATGACCTCATAAAAGGCATCCAAAGCTTCTTCTAGGGAAATCACATTCTAATCTACTTCAATGTTTCTTGCCTAGTTCTCATCCTAAAATAAGCTGAATGGAAAAAAATGGAACAATTTCAAACCAATCAGCCTCATACCTATTTTCTTCAAGATTATTAGCAAGATTTTGGTGGCAAGACTCCAACCTCATCTTGGGAGATTGATCAGGCCAAACCAAACTGCATTTGTCAAGGAAAGAACAATTGCTGAAAATGTCTTACTTGCCCATGAACTGCTGCTTGATCTTGATAAAAACTGTAGGGGGGAAATATGATTTACAAGCTGGATATTCAGAAGGCTTATGACAATATTAGTTAGGATTTCATCATAGAGGTGCTGAAAGTCAGATGCTTCCCTATGGATTTCTGTCAGCTGATTATCAGATGACTCAATTCGAACAATCACTCCATTCTACTTAATGGGCAAAATTGGGGTCATTTCACTGCCATCAGGGGGCTACCTCAAGGGGATCCTTTCTCCTCTACCATCTTCATATTAGCCTTGGACTATCTCTCAAGAATGCTAGACACCTGCCTCCTCACCAACTCCTATGCCAGGTATCATCATAAATCCAATATTACTATCTCTCATTTGGTTTATGCTGATGATACTATGATCCTATCAAGGGCTAATAAAAATGCTATTAAGAAAGTGGCTAGGTGTCTTAAACTTTTTCAACAGAACTCGGGCCTTATATTCAATAATGATAAGTGCAATGTTATTTTCAGCAAGAACCCTTCCTCCACCAACAAAAAATGAATTCTAACATATACAAAATTCTCTGAAGTTACAGGCCCCCTCAAATATCTTAGAGCTACTCTTATCAAAGGAAGAGTGAAACAAAGCCAATTTGATGAAGTCATTGGAAACATTTTTGAGCTGTCCAATTGGACCTTTTCATTCCTATCCAATGGGGTTAGAATCACACTTCTTAAATGTATTCTTACCACACTCCCCTCATACTTATTAAAGATGACAACTATGAAAAAGAGTTCCCAACTTCAGATAGAGAGAGAGGCTTTTCAACAGATTCTTGTGGGCTGGGGGCAGACATCATCTTCATTGGGCCAATAAGCAGAAGGTTGCTATGCCTTTTACTGCTGGTGGCCTGGGGTTCAAAGGGCTGAATCAACTGCAATAGATCAACTTCTACAAAATGTGGGTTAAGTGCAGGCAACTAGACCCAATCTGGGCAAAGTATATGAGGGGGAAATATTGTAAAGATGTTCATCCCAACCTAATCAATAAGAGGAATGGAGACTCAAAGATCTAGTCCAACATGTTAAAAGTCAGAGAGATGGCTGAAGATCTTTTCATTTGGGACCTGAAGAAAGGAAATATTAACTTTTGGCTGGACCATTGGTGCTTAAAAGAGATGGTGGACCCTTCATCCATTGCTCTAAATCTAAAACTCAAAGTTTCTGATGGCTGGGAAGGTGAAAATTGGTCCTTGGATACCTTAAATTCTCTAGTAAGAGATGGTTCTTCCCAAGCTATCTTCCAAATTGTTATTGACAGATCAAGGAAGGACAAAATTAAATGGATTATCAACTACATAAATTGTAGCATTTCCAAGTCCATCTACGTAAAGCTTTATAATTGGACTGAGGTCCATTGGGGGGAACTCTAATGGAACAAAAATATGACCCCATCCATGTCTTTTCTTGGATGGGGAATATTTCAAAAACTTCTGCCCACTGATGATATCCTAAAGCTAAAAGGTCTAAGAGGACCATCCGGATGCCATCTTTGTAAAGCTAAGGAGGAGACCATATCTCATTTGTTTCTTGATTGCACCTTCTCTAAACAAGTTTTGATGGAATTCTTAAACAAATTGCTACTAAACAATCTCAACCTCCATTGGTTGAGTTTGACTGAATGTTGGAGCTGCTGGAAGAAGGTTAAAGCTGGACCTATCCCCTTCATTATCTCTTGTTTTATTTGGATGGAGTGAAACACTGTTAAATTTGAAGATGTTCCTGCATCTGCCAACAGGGTGGCCAGAAACTGCTGCTCCTATCTACTCAAGATGACAAGACATAAAGATTTCCCTCATATATGTAAAGTGCAGGAAGTTGAACCCACCAAGTCTCCCAAAGTGACCATGGTCTGTTAGAAAACCCCATCCCACTCTTGTATCAAAGTTAACATTGATGGTAGTTTTTCCACTCTTGTATCAAAGTTAACCCCACCCCAACCACACCAAGTTTCCTTTGGTTCTCCTCCCCCACCCTTGCTGGTGATGCTTTGGAAGCTAAACTCATTGTTGTTTGTTGTACAATAAGGGGGCCTTATTGTCCAAATGGTGTAATCTGTGGGTGGAGGTGGACTCTGAAAACCTACTGATGCTGTTACAGGACATGGATGCCCCTTCTTGGAGATTATCACAATGGCTACAAAAAATACATCAACTTAGAGCATCTATATATGCCAAGTTTTCTTTCATCTACAAAGAGGGGAATAGCCCTGCCAACTGGCTTGCCCAAGAAGGGCTTGTATCTACTGAAATCAATGTATCTTCTTCCCCACCCTCCCCCTACTTTTTCTGTTAGAAAGTGACCTTCTTAAGGTTCCTCATCTTAGATTTATACCTGATTTTGAAATGAAGTAAAATGTTTTCTTAAAAAAAAACAAAAAAAAGAATGAAAACTAAAAATAACATGCTTGCAGGAATTTTTACATCCTAAATATACAAGTACAAAAAGTTAAAACATGAGTAAAATTATTTGATCAAATTTTAATTTACTTAACATATAGCGATTCATTAAACTTCTATGCAGTGGATGATAACATAAAAGCATACAAACACATTAACAAAAATTCACAACCGTAACATAAAGAAAATACTTGGTAGTAAATTGAAAATTTAAAACATGAATTTCTTAAGTGAAAGTTAGTAATATTCTAAGCCTTCCTAAAATTCAGGATTAAGTTCAACACTGACTAATTAAGTACATTAAACAACATAGTTAACACAATTTCTAACACAAAAACAAAATATAATTACTCACAAGAACATAAATACATCACAACAGGGTCTAACAAAACTAAACACAAAAAACCTAACAGTCTCAACAAGTACAACAATACAAAATAATTGTACCAAAAAAAAGTTCACAACAAAACATAAAAAACTAAACTATAGAACTTAGTCTAATCATCCTCCTCTTATCAACATCACTATCGTCATTATGCAAAATAGCTACATGCTCATATGATGGATAATTTGTATATTGAGGGAAAACTACCCTCTGGTCACCTCTCAAGAGGTTTTTCATAGATGAGTGGAATTTCTCCTTATAATCGCTATGTCTACTCATATATCTATCAATATGATCTGCAAAATTTTCTAAATTCATTACCTTATCAGTGGTATAGTTGGTGTTGTCGAATATCCTCTGCAATAATTGAGATTGTGAATCAGATCCAAAAATCTTATCTTGTGATTTCAACGCATGTGAAGTAGAAGCTCGAGATGTAGAGGCACCTAAACTGCTAGAAAATCCACCTCTCCAGCCAAACATTGTTTCATGTGAATAAGAGTTCACATTAACACTAATAATGGGCTTGAGTGGCTATAGTATCTCCTTCGAGCTATCAAATCTAACACCAGCCTACTCGCATAATGAAAAGATCAATGATGTGAATCCCAAGTCTGCAGTAGTAGCAGCGACAGCAGAATTGGTAATAATATCATAAATCAGAGCACCAATATCGATCGGTTGAACTGCTGAATGCAATAGTTCAAGGTTGCTCTATCTCGGGTCACTTCATTGAGGTGATTTGTTGGTAGCAGATGAGAAGAAACAAAGTAGTCTCATGACTTCGCTATGGCATTCAACTTTAATGTGGGGAAGTTGACTATTCTTTCCTTTCGTAATCTTCCACAATCCTCTTCCACCAGTCAACGATGATATAGTATCATCCAAATCCTCCTCATTCGGACCATAGTTTGAATAAAAACATAATGTACTCTGAGACAATTGATAGAATAGATTTATTAATTCTAGGGAGAAAGGTACTTGTCTTCCTCTAACCATGACTTCATCTTCTTCAGCTTCAAGGAGATTTGCATCGAACTCTTGAACAATAAAAATAAAGGACATAGCAAAAAAATAACAAAAATGCTACCACTGTCGGTGAACAATCAAGTCTTCTACTGCTCCACCTGGACTCTTAAAACATCACTCAGGGATAAATTTCGTTGATTGCAGTGCATCACTATATTGATCCCGAGCTCTTGAACTAACAAACTTGTTTGAATCAAAATGAGCTTTTTCTTTTATTCCTCTTCTTTCTTGGGGCCATTTCTCAAGAAGATCAAATCTAAAAAATTTTGCTTGAAACCACCAAGAAATCTTCACTTAAGATGATGCCCTAGCTCCCAAACTCATGAAAACCAAATTTAGGAGATGAAGTTGGGGAAAAAAATAAAGTTTTTCATCCTACAATTCACATTAAATTATTTGTAAACCGGTTTACGTGAACCGACACTTAAGCGCGAATGGTTCGGCGCTTAGGCGTCAATCTCTCCGGTTAGCCTATGCTTAAGCACGGGGTCTTAGCACTTAGGCACCAGTGCACAAATTTTAATATTTTTGATCCTAAGTAAAATGCACTTTTAGCCTAGGTTAACCACTCTAAAATGGTCTTCCAAATCTTTAATAACTATTTTCTTCCCTTTCAACTCTCCTCTTCTCCGAGATTCACCAATCTTAATTAATTCAATTCAACAAAATATAACACAAAATTTTACACAAAAATATACTTATATTAATTCACAAACAATTACAAATATTTTCAATACATAATTTCTCAATCCAAAGAGTCTTGGATGAGATAGTTCCTAAACCCATGTGGATGGTCCCCAAAACCCTTATCCTAGGCTTGGGTTTGGCTAAGCCCAACATATGGAGGATCCAAAAGGGGATTTCTTTGGTCTCATGACACCATAAGGGTAATTCTATGAATAACATGCTCATTAAACCCTAATTATCAAATTTTGGTCTTTTCCCCCCAAAAATTCTCAAAATTACCAATTTCCCTTGAAACTCTAAAATTGCAAAAATTACCCAAATTGTCCAAATTTGTCCAAAAATCATCCCAAACCCTTTTAAAGAACTCAAATTACCCAAAACATCCTAAAATTTCAAAATTCCCAAAAAAGACAAAAACCTGCCAAAATTACCAAAATGCCCCTCACGGCCAAAAATTCTCAAAATCTCTAAAATCATTCCAAACACTTCCAAAACCAATCTAGACCACTCATGAACTCTAATTTGACCAATTTGACCAATTTTGGACAAAATCCCAATTTTCCCTTTAAGGCCCAATTAATCCAAGTCAACCCAAATTTCCACCAAATTGATTTCAAATTTCTCTAATTGAAAACCTAAAATCAAATTTGTCATATATAAACTTTTTTTGAATGAAATTAAAGCCCGATAAAATCAAATTTAAAACCTAAATTCCAAGCCCAATTTTAACCCCCATATTGACCTTAAGCCAAATTTCCATCAAATTAAACCCCCTAACCTATCCAATTTTCCCAATTTTTAATTCTAAACTCTTCAAAACATTCCCCTACAATAAATGGAGTCTTCAATTGGCCTTGGCCAAGCCTTATGCATAGCCCAAACTCACCTCAAAGAAAAATCCCCAATTTTGGCCCAAACTTCAAATTCCTCCAAACTGAACTTCGTAACCCATTAATTTTCCACCCAATTGATTCCTAAAAACCTTGTGAATATTTCCTACATAAAATTGACCAATAAATTGGACTAAATCCAAGCTTTAGCCAAGCCCAAACCGAAGTCCAAGCCAAATGCCCAATTTTGAACTCAAACTCCAAACTCACCACAAACCACTTGGTCCAACCCAACCTTGGCTACGACAACCACAATTTGGACTCTAAGGACCAACCAAGATCCTCCTAGGCCACTCTACATGAGCCATGGACAAAAGGTTCCTAAAATTGGGGAGCTTCTTTTCATATCTGGCTAAGTGACTCATGCTTATCACCCCTTGATTAAACCCCCATCTTAATCAACATTAAACCTCATCCTTGGTTCCCTAAGCTAGGTAGTTACCACACATGGCCTGGCTGGCCAACCTAGTGGCTGGAAAACCCAAAATTGAGATAGCCACTCAAGCTTTACCCAATTAAACTCATCCTCTGTGGCAATCCCTGATTGGTTGTTGGCGCATAACTCCTCTCCACCTCAGCTTATTATCACAAGCTAATCAAAGCTCAAGCCCTTCCCATTAGCCATGGATATAAAAGTCACCTCTCATAGCTAAAGGGGATATGATCCAATTCCCTTAGAAGACTCTGCCAAATTCTCAGTAGAGCTTCTTCAAGCCTTCCTAAGATCATTCCAACCATTTTCCCCTTCAAAAGCCCACTTTCAAACCCTAATTTTGAGTTAAAAAACTAAGACCTTTTTTGTTATCTCCCAAAACTCCATAAAACTTCAAATTTATCCATCCTTAAGCTTCCTTAAATCAAACGAGGAAGCTTACCATTAAAAACCCCCTTTGTTGAGCACTATGACTCACTTATAAACCAAGGCGACATCACCCCTTGATCAAACTCTTGCATATGCTCAACCTCAGCTCAAATTTGTGCTTGGAGGAGCTTCGCAGTGTCACAAAGAATGTTTGCAACCAACCTAATCGAGACCTCACCTCTTGGGCTAAGGTATAGATCACAAACCCTAAAATCGTGCGTGGTTTCATTAATTGTGAAGAGAATGTTAATTTTAATTGTATCTAGCCTTATGGATGTGTTCATATCGACTAGATGAAGCTCTAGGAACAAGCTGTGAGTGATTTGGTTGAGTATCAAGTGAGATTGAAGTGTTTTTGTGTGGACGGTACTCGGTTAAAAACAGATGAGGACGGCGAACGAATGTCGTCCATTTGTGCGTGTATCGATCCAACGGCATAGGAGGAGTCAGACGAGGAGATGGTTCATAAAGCATGTCCCGCATGGCAGCTGGCATAGAAGACACCATCAAATGGGATCGCATTGTGTGGTCTTTCAGAGTCATCAAGGATCCAGTCAGTGTTGCGTGGATAAGTAGATAAATTAGGAATTTTTGGATTTAATAAAATACCAACATTTCAAAAATTCATAACATGGAGTAGAAGAATTATAAAAATAAAATAAAAATACCCTCTTGCTCAGTGAATTGAGAAAAAAAACGGGGAACAAAAATAAAAGTTATTTGCATGTGTCGGATTTTTAATTAATTAAATACCCTCTGGAAAAAATTAATTTAATTAAGTCAATGTTAATCACCATGGCTTGAATCTTTGGGGATATATTCCTCATGATAGTGAGAATGTGACCTGATTTTTCCAAGGTTAGAGGACACCTCTAGTTCTAAAACCCTAACTTTCAAATTTATAGGCCCTTTTTTAATAAAATTAATTATATAAATTAAAACATTAATCAGAAAAAACTAAGGTTTGTTTTGTTAGATTCTCTGTGATCAAAGGACTCTAGGAAAAATATAAATGTATTTACATAATTGTGCATAATTTTCTAGCTAATTAAGTGCATAAACTTTATAAAAAATTTAATAAATATAATATTTTCAAAAATTAGAAAAATTGATTCTAAAGTGTAAATAATGATCACTTTGACTCACTGTAGAAATTTGAAACCCATGTGAGTTGATTTGATCACTAAAGTCTATTTTTAAATTAAAATGGCATTTTTAAATTAAAATATGTATAATAATTAAACTATAATTTGGAAAATTATGAAAAGTGGGTTTTTGAGTTCCTTGTGATCAGAGGCACTTTGAAAAAATAAAAATTTATTTTAAAATAAATAGTTAATTTTTAGCTGCTTTTTAATTTAAAAATAATCAAAATTTCTAAGAATTATGAAGATGCCTAAAAATGTTTCTAATTGTTCCCCGATCACTTGGGAGCCTTTAAAATATTTTCTCTAAATTTTTTAATTTAGTTTTGTATTTTTAAATGCTAAAAGTGTATTTTTCTTAATTTTCATTTAAAATAATTATAATAAATAAAATAAAAATTGTAAAAATGAAAAGTTTATTTCCTTGAGTTCTCTGGAGTTAGAGAGATTTAATAAAAACGTATAAAGTAATTTTTGAAATTAAATTATATTTTCTATTTAATTAATCACTAAAATTAATAAATAATTATATTTTTTAAAATATTATTTAAAAAATGATGAAATTTTGTCCAAGTGGTTTTTTGACCTTGGAGAAACTCTAATAATTCTCCCATGAACAAAAATTTTACTTCGATTATTTAAATAAATTAATATTAAAAATCTTATATTTGAGCAAAAATAATTATATAAATTAAATAAAAATTTATAAAAATCATTCTTTCTCCTCTCATATTTTAATTGACTCATGAGTGGGGTACCAAAAAACTTTCAAAGTCATTTGAGTTCAATTTAATAAGTTATGAAGTGGAGAGGCCTAGGGGCAAAATGGTAATTTTAAGATTTTGATACCCTAATTAAATTTTAGGTTAACCAAAGGGGTAAATGGTTAATTTTTATCATAACAAACCCTTTTAGTTGTTTAAAAAATAATGTGTTAAGAGGTAGAAACCAATTTGCCACCTTTTCATGATAAGGGTTAATTAATTGAACCTAAGGATTAGATTTAAATTAAAATTTTGATTATCACAAATCTAACCTAAGGATTGGATTTAAGGCCTTAGTAGAGAGCTAGGCTTGATATTTGAACTTGCTTAATGAGGTTTATAACAGAGGAACATGGTTAACTCTTGAATACCTTTAAACACTACAAAACTTACTTTAGTGGTGGATATAATGTCCTTAATGACTTGAGTTTTCCCTAAGGGTACCCATTTACATAAATCTTAAATAAAACATCAAGTGAATATTTGAAGTACCCCACTCTTGGGATAATTAAAATATTAATGTTCACTAAGCATAGGGTGTATTAATACATTGAATTTAAATTAACTTTGGATGATCAATTGAACAATATAATAGGTTCAAATGAACTCAGAACAATTAAAGAGGTTGTGAAAGTAGTTTAGGGTTATGCCTCGAACACTTTTATATTCTTTTAAATATTATGAAGGAAAATTGAACATATTATACTTTACTACAGAAAATCATCCATTAAGGCTTTTAAGGACCCACCAAGTTATATCTCGAGACTCGATAATTCACCTAAATCAATAAAAATACCCTAGACTCCTTATCCTATATTAATTAACCCAATGCTCAAGGATTTGAGTCTTCTCAAAGGTATTTAAATCCATGTGAGCAACTGGGGAAGTTTTTTTTGTCACATATGGATCATCGGGCTTGTGTAATTTTGAGGTCTAGGTGGCTAGGGAAATGACGATAATGCTAATGTGTGCTAAAATGAGGGATACGATGTGGAATTTTAGAATGGTATCGCACACTCAAGCAACTTTAATAAAAGGAGAGGATAAGGATCGATGATATTAGTCAATGACTCTTAAGAAGATAATTGCCCCCGATACTCTTAGTTTGCTTGTAGTCTTAGCTCGATCTAAGTAATTAACTTGTGAACTACATCACTCTAAAAAATGTTTTATCCAAAAATCTCTTTTACATGATAAAATAAATTTTATATGCATGAAAATTAAATTTAAATGAAAATTTATGAAGGTCCAACGTTAATCACTTGGATTGAGGTTATGACTGTCCTCCTTAGATTGTCAGGTTGGTAGCTCGTACCTAAGGTCGGGAAGCACATATCTAGCTCTAAGCCCCCACCTTTACCCATGTCTTACACCTAGTTCTGGTCTTCCATATGTGAGTATGGGTTTTCTTTTTATTCGGGTTTTGGTACGATTCAGTTTTCAAATTTTCCGTATCGGATGCTTCCGTTTACTTTTTATAATTTATTTAATACCTGCAAATATATTATGCTTTATGATGCTAACCATGCAGCGGGTGTAATGGGAAGATGATAGGTATGCATTTATATTTTATGCACTACAAATTTACTTTACAACATTTTCCTTACCTGCATTTATTTACCTTACCTGCAAAATTATAACAAAACCATTTTTCAAAATTAAATAACTTTTTCAAAACAAAACAAAAATAACAAATCAACAAATAGAATAATACATTCTTTTGAATTTATAGGAGTCCCTCGAATGTGGTAACCCATGGTTGCTAATGAGATATCTCTAGTTTAAATGATTTTAACAACTCATTTTGACTAAGTAAGTTGAAGAGAAAATAGTGTTACCAGAACGTGGAAATAGTGGGATCCTAACTAGCATCACGCTAATCAACTTTAGCCCCCCATAATGCTTAATAATAAAACTTGTCATTTAAAATATACCTGGTAAAACCTTTTGAAGCTTTAAACTTTAGGGCTACTATTTCGACAAAGAGCTTGAAGCTAACTCTGTGGGCAGCACGACAAGGTTGTATGGAAGAACAACTTCAAAAGAATAAGTGGATCTATGACAACAATCTCTTTCCTTAGAATTAAATAAGAATCCATAGGATTTTGAGGTTGTTTTCATAGTGCAACATAAATCCTCACTTTATCTTTAGGCCTTTGCGCAATCATGTTGTGCAATTTAAGCCCTAACTTGTTTCAGGATTCCAATGTTGTCATTTGTTATGACATAAATTCTCCTATCTTCCAGGTTGTTTATATGATTGTGTCATGCAAATGTAAGCCCTAATTAATAAATTGGTATGATAAAAAATTTAATAATATCTCTCTAAAACTGAAGCCAAACCATAGGATAGGTTGGGAAGTCATTGATGTTCTCCTTTAAGATCTGTGACAACCCCTAATTTTCTCTCTTTAGATTCCATAAATGTTCTAAATTTAAGCCTCACACATTTGACACTCCTTTACTCGACCTTAGAATGTCCCACCCTTTAAAATTCTTGAAGACAATGTTTTCTTATCTAAGTCAAGAGTTTTCTTAAGTGACCTCGATCATTTAAGATGTAATTAACTATAGGGGTTTACCTTATAGAAAACTTTAGAACCCAACGTAATGTAAACCATATCTAATCTCTTATATTATATAGGGGAACTTGTCGGTTAACATAAAGGTTTTGTAAAGTAAAACAGATGACATAATTTTTTTAGTTTATTTAACTGAGCCTCACGGATAAGTGATACGTCTATTCCTCGGGATATGTATGTCACTTGTACTGTGGTGCTTGTTTATCTAAAATATTGTTTATATTATATCGGTTCAATCTCGTATTTTTAAAAACTAAAATATTACTTTACAAAAATATAATATATATTATATTAAATGAAAATACAGCCTTTCACACTTTGGTGACCGACATTAAGGGAGTTATTCAGTTCTGGCGTGATAGCACAAATCCAAAATTTTCAAAAGTCAATTTTTTTTCATCTCGACAATAATTTAATTAATAAAATATTTTTTTGTGTCGCCTTAATCATGTAAGACTCAATATAAATTTATAAACTTATCATAACAATAATCACTATAGAAATCAATCCACACTGATAATTATGGATTACCTTCCATAAAGAGCTTGGTTTAACGTCGTTAGCCTGACATATCTAATGTCTTAATTTGGTTGACCTAATATTGGGATACCCTCAAAGGTAAGCCTATCTCCACTTATATAAGTTTTTTACATGTGTCATTTACCTTAATCATTCTCTCAATTTTAGGATCTTCAATATCAACAACATCATATAGATAAACTCTTAGCACAAAAAATGGCCCTTTCCATCTAGACTTAAGTTTTCCTGGAAATAATTTCAATCTTGTATTATATAATAAAAATTCTTGTCCAGANTTCTATCACCAACTCTATTAATATTTACAACATTATCTTTCAAATTCTTATCTATAATTACACTTATACTATTTCTAGTACGACTCTTACCAGANACCATTTCTAGTGCGACTCTTACCAGAATACCAAAGTTTAAAACCTAAATTATCAATCTCCTTAGCCTTTTCTCCAACCCACTTAGTTTCTTGAATACATAAGATATTAATTTTCTTATGAATCATAATATCAACTAATTCCATTAATTTACCATTGAGAGTGCCTATATTCCAAGTTCCTATCCTAATATTTCCTATGAATCATAATATTTTCCTATGAATCGTAATATCAACTAAGAATTATGAAGATGCCTAAAAATGTTTCTAATTGTTCCCTGATCACTTGGGAGCCTTTAAAATATTTTCTCTAATNTTCTCTCTAACATCTCTTAAATTATCATTAAACTCTTTTATAGCCCAATAAGCTTTATGCTTTATTTCAACTAGTAAATGACATGCTTTTCCACATATGAGCCTATATGGTGACATTCCTATAAGAGTTCTATAAGCAGTCTTATATGCCCATAATGCACTATCTAGCCTAGCAGACCAATCTAGTCCGAGGAAAATAAGTTGTGGCATTTCTATACTTAATTCCAAACTTTTGAGTAAATTTTTGAATCATTTGATTCTTCAAATGACTTCCCCCATCTGTAATAATTACTCTCGACATTCCAAATCTAGAAAAAAGTTGTTTTCCTTAAAAATTTTGCAACACTTATAGCATCACAAATGAGTAAAGCAACAGGTTCAATCCATTTAGAATCATAATCCACATCTTTCAAAATATAAATTTTTCCAGAAGATGGTATAAATCATCCCACAAAATTTAAACCCCAAACATAAAAAAACATTATCATCCAAATTAAAATTTAAGGGAATTTTATTTCTTCTAGAAATGTTGCCCACTCTCTGACATCAATCACAAGTTTTTATATAATTATTAACATCCCTAAATTAGTAGTCTAATAAAATCTAGATTGTAATATTTTAAATGCAATTTTATCAACCCTAAAATGTCCTCCAGAATCTGATTTATGACATTTTTGCATAATTTCTCAAGTTTTTTTCTAATGGTACACATCTTCGAATAACGAAGTCCTTACATTGTTTATATAAATAAGGTTCATTCCAAAAGTAAAATTTTGAAGCATGAATGAAATTTTTTATTTGATGGCTATCTAATCCATGGGGTAAAATGTTACTAAGTAGTTAAATATATTAGCATACACAAAATTCACCATTCAGTAATTGCATATAGTTGTTCATAATAAATTTTCATTTATTTCATCATTAAAGTTAACATTTTTTTTTCAAGTCTTGAAAAATAGTCAGCTATCTGATTATCAGTACCCTTCGTATCCACTACTTGAAAATCAAATTCTTGCATGAGAAGGACCCATCTAATTAATCATGGTTTTACATCCTTCTTAATCATTAAATATTTAATAGCAGTATGATCGTTATGCACAATACACTTAGCTCTAATAAGATAAGGTCTAAATTTATCAAAAGCATACAATATGGCTAATAATTCTTTTTCATTAATGGTGTAATTAATTTGAGTATCATTAAGGGTTCTACTAAAATAATATATCACTTTAAAAGTTTTATCGTGTCTTTGCTCTAATACAACACCTATAGCATAATCATTAGCATTACACATTAATTCAAAGAGTTTTTCTCAATTAGGTGAAAAAATAATAGGTGTGGTGATTATTTTTCTTTTAATAAATTAAAGGCATTTAGGCATTCCTCACGAAAATCAAAGTTTGTTTCTTTTTCTAAAAGATGATATAGCAACTTAGCAATTTTGAAAAATCTTTAATATAACACCTATAAAACCCAACACGTCCCAAAAAACTTCTTACCCTTCTTGCAAACGTGAAAGGTGGTAATCAAATAATAACTTGAATTTTTGTTGGATCTATTTTTGAGCTATTTTTAGAATTCGTATGCCCTCATACAATTTCTCCTGCAACCATAAATTGACATTTTTCTTAATTAAGAACAAGAATTGTTTGTTTGCAATGTTTTATAACTCTTGTTAAATGATCTAAACATGAACTGAAAGATGTTCCAAAAACATATAAATCATTCATAACAACTTCAATTCCTTTTTTAATTAAATCACAGAAAAATTGATATCATACATCTTTGAAAAGATGCAGGTGCATTGCATAATCCAAATGACATTCTTCTAAAAATAAAAGTCTTATATGATTGAGTAAATGTTGTCTTCTCTTGATCCTCAGTAGCTATGAGCATTTGGTGGTATCCAAAATATCCATCCAAAAAGAAAAAAATAACATTTTCCCATGATTCTATCCAACATTTGGTCTATAAAAGGTAGAAGAAAAATGATCTTTCCTAGTATCGAGGTTTATTTTTCTATAATCAATACAGATTCGTCACCCAGTGACTTGTCTTATAGGAAAAAAATTATTTTTTTGTTAATAATTATAGTCACTCCCCCTTTCTTAGGAACACAATGAATAAGACTAACCCAAAAACTTTCAAAAATAGGATAAATAACTCTAGCATCCAACCACTTTAAAATTTCTTTCTTAACAACTTCTTTCATTATAGGATTCAATCTTCTTTAAGGATCAGACTTAGGCTTATGATTATCTTCCATCAAAACTATGTGCATACAGATTGAAGGATTGATTCCTTTAATATCAGCTAATGTCCATCTAAAGGCTATTTTATGATTTTTCATGGTCTCTAATAAATGTTCTTCCTATTATGCATTCAAGTCTGAGGATATTATGATTGGTAATGTAGATGAGTTCCAAAAAAATGCATATTTTAAATGAGCATAGAGGACCTTAAATTAAAGTTCAGGAGGCTTTATATTGAAGGAGTCAGAGGTTTACTATTTTCAATAATATCTAAAATTTCAAATTTTTTCCTGAACATAATTTAAATCCTAAAAAATTATCTCATTTGATTTGTCTTCAAAATCAATTTCATTTTCAAACCTCAGTTCTTTTTAATCTATAATGACTTCACATCTTCCTGGGAAATAATTAACAAACATATAATCAATAATATACATTCTATGGTGTTTATCAGCTTTTACTTTATTAATATACTTCATTCATTTTGGGCACATTAAATGTAACTTATTGGTTATTAACTCTCATGATTATTTCTCCTTTATGTACATCTATCATCACTCTCCCTAGAATGATAGGTATTTCCTTATCATCTTCCATATCTAAAACAACAAAATCTATAGGGAAGATAAATTTATCCATTTTAACCAACACATCCTCTATAACTCCCTTATAATAGGTGATAAATCGATCAGCCAACTATACGGTTACAATAGTGGGAGAAATATCTCCTAAACTAAACCTTCTAAAAATAGATAATGGCATGAGATTAATGTTAGCTTCTAAATCACATAAAGTTTTTCCACAAAACTTTTCTCCAATTGCATAAGGTATAGTAAAACTACGAGGATCTTTAAGTTTTTTAAGAAGCTTTCTCTAAATTAATGAACTACATTCTTTACTAAGTGCAACAGTTTCATAAACTTTAAACTTCCTTTTATTATTTAAAAAGTTTTTTTTATAAATTTGGCATAACTCGGCATCTGTTCCAAAGCATCTGCAAAACGAATATTAATTGTAAGCTTTTTAAAGATCTCAAAAAATTTTGAAAATTATTGGTCCAACTTTTGTTGCCTAAGTCTTTGAGGAAAAGGAATTGGAGACCTTTTTAAATTAATCTTAGTTGGAGAGAATTTTTCAACTTCCTTAGGAATTGGTTCTTCATGTTTTTTGGATTCATTATTTTCTCTCTCAATTTCAATCTCTTTTGGAACTCCAACATTTTATTCCCTTCCACTTCTAAGTTGAACATCTTTAACATGCTCTTGTTTTTCATTTTTAACTTTAAGATTGATTTCAACATTACTAGAAAGTGTTCTCTGAGGCCTACTGCTAAGTGCATTAGCAATTAGTTCCAATTGATTCTCAATGTTTAAAATAACAACACTTTGACTATGTAATTGATTTCTCTTTTGAAACACCACTTCTTTTGTAGACAACCTATTCTCCTTAATTTTTTGGTTACTACTAATTCCAAGAGGATAAGTAGGCCTATAGTTTGAACTACCCTAATTGTTTAAGTTTCCCAATGAGCTTAGCTTGATTGTTCCCCCATTGTTGAATTCCACCACTAGAATTGTTATTCAAGTTAAAATTGGGTTAGTTATTCCAACCTGGGTTGTAATAGTTAGAATATGGGTTATTGGGTCCATTATTAATAGCATTTAATGTTTCAAATGAGGTTTGAGAATAGATCATCTATCCAAATGAATTTTCTTTAATCACATGGGGCGTATGATAAAAAAATTCATTCCAATTCTATTTATTTTTCAATATAATGCTGCAACTTGAGATGCAACCATCAAAATAGCATAATTTTCATGAATACTTACTTCTTTCTTTGAATTTACCCCTTTAGGAGGACATTGGAAATTATTCATAGCCATCTCTTCAATTATAACATATGCCTCATCAAATGGTTTTGACATTAATGAACCTCCACCAGCAGCTTCTATGATAGATCTAAGGGATCCTACTAACCCACTATATAAAGTTTGAATGATTAACCGGTCTGGTAAAGCATGATGTGGAAACTTTTTGAGTTCTGTAAATCTTTTCTAAGCTTCATATAGTGACTCTTCTTTATACCGAGTAAAAGGAGTAATATCATTTCTAGGTTTAGCAGTTTTTTAAGGTGGAAAATACTTAGCAAAGAATTTTTATGCTAAATCCCTCCAAGTTCTAGTAGATCTAGGTGCTACTAACAAACATCTTAGCTTTATCACTTAAGGAAAAAGAAAAAAATTTAAGTCTAACCGAGTTGTTTGATACTCCATCATATTTAAATGAAGCACATAATTCTTAAAAACTAGTTAAATGTAAATTTGGATCCTCTGATGGTGTTCCCCCAAACTGATTGTTTTGTACCATTTATATAATTATAGGTTTAAGTTCAAATTAGTTAGCCACTATAGCAGGGGTTTATATACTTAAGTGAATTTGATCTGTCGTAGGGTTTGTATAGTCCCTTATAGGTCTTTCTAAATTATGATGTTCATTTGTAACAATGTGATTATCAATGTTATTTTGTATTGTGTTCACCATTTCTTATAAAGTGTGAATTCTTCTTTATTTTCTAGTTTTTCTTATTATTCATTCTAATTCAGAATCATAAGGCACTAAACCTTTAGATTCCGAACTTTAAATACAAAAAGTAAAATTTCAGAAAATAAAAATACTCCTAAAGATTATTAATTTCAGTTTTTAAATTTTTTTAATGTTTTCATGATTTTTAAAAATTGAAAAAGTACTAAGATAAATTTTTATTTCTCCTAAAATAAATCTACAATTCAAATAAAATTTTAAGTCAAAAAGTTTCGTCGATATCCCCGATAATGACGACAAAAACTTGACCCAACCTACAATTATGCAGATATTTTATTCTTCAAATAATTATCGAAAACTTGTCCTAAATTATATTTTGCAGCTAGTGCGAATAAATAAAATGAGCTAGAAAATAAATAATAAGCTTTCACACTAGAGGTATGATACACCTAAAATATATAGCAAGTATGTACACATTTTTATATCTATTTTTGAGGATATTACACTTTAATGGAAAGTATTTGCATGTTTTTCTTTTAGGTACAATTAAATAGATGAAATATGGTGAATGGAGTGAAAAAGGATCAAATATGGAGAGAAAAAGAAGAAGGTGTGAAAATTAGCTATGGCGCTTAAGCACCCAGGACTGACACTTAAGCACCGAGAGATAGAAAAAGTCACGCCTAAGTGTCAAATACCTTGTGTTTACGTGTCAGGTAGTTAATGATGATAATTTAAGGAATTTTGGATGAATTTAAAAGGCGCGTTTAAAGCAACTCTTGGTGAAAATGTGGATTATAGTTAATGAGCACGAAAATACATTGAAATGGCTCTTGAAAAGAGGCAACTCTTAGATGATTCATTGAATGTGGACACATGTTGAAGAGACACCAGGCATCTTTTGGAAAACTATAAGAGTTTGGTGGAGAGGAATTGGAGATAAATTTTTATCTTTATGATTACATTTGATTTTAATTTATACTTCTTATTTTGTTATATGATTTCTACTTTTAAACTTATTTGTTGTGTTTTCTCTATGAATTCTAAGTAATTTTCTTTATCTTTTTCCTTAAAATGATAAGTAATTAAGTTTTGGATGGAAATTATGTGAAGTATTGATCTATAATGCTGAAATAAGTTATGATGATTTAATTCTTGTACTTCATTTACTTCTTGATTTAGCCAATTAAGATGTTAATATATGTTGTGAGAACACGTAAGATCCGTGACAGTTTTATCTCAATCAATGAATTATAGAATCACATGAGATTGTGTGGATGAGAATGTAATTCATATAGTTGAGTGCAAATAAATATGGAAATAAAATTTTAAGGGTATAGAGTTAGAGGACTTTAGAGTGGCAGACTAAAGCCCTCAATTTGCTCTATTAATTTAGTTCTTGATAAAAAAAGTTAACCCCCAAGTGGAGGGAGAAGAGGGAACTCTAGAGTGAGAGATAGTATCTCCCCTACCTAGCATGTTTTTAGGACTATTCAAACTTTAGATTAGTCAATGTACTTTATAGCATCTCTAGTAAGGGTACACAATAATATTGTTCCTATTTGGCACAACACAATTTACATACTTTCACAACAGAATTCCTATACTTGTTATTGACTCATGATACAAAAATCTAGTTAAACTTAGTTAGTTGTCTACTTTATTTCCAATTGTCAAAATTACCAAAATAAATAAAACTTTCTTTTCTACCATAGTATTTATATTTTGAGTAACTCTTTTTCAAAGTATAGTTTGTTATCTAATTTCCTCTTAGAAGTTTGTAGTTCTCTATGTGGGTTCCATATTTCAAGGCTTAATTAAAAAGTCTTATTTTACTTTAAAAAGATACGTATACTTGCTTAGTTTCCCAATATTTAAATATAAAAGAATAGAGCACCAAGTTCTTGGCACCATTGCGAAGAAAGAAATATAAATAAAGAGAATTAGGAATCTAACTGCACATACGTCGTAGTACTATCGTAGCAGATAGGGATCATGTTTTTGGCTTTGGTTGTCGGAGAACTTACATCTAGTTCTTAGTAGTGGAGTCAGAAGAAGAACTATATAAAAGAAAAAAAATCATGTTTTTGGGGACGTTGCAACATAGAAAAAAAAAATTTTAGTAAAATTTGAAGGAATTTTTAGGAAAACAAAATTCTACTTTTAGAAAGCCTTACTTTAACTTTTAGATTTATTATAGGAATTTTGTAGTGTTGTTTTTATATAGTTCTTGTTTGTGTGATTTTATTTTATTTTGTAGTAATGTATGTATAGTTCACTTTCTAAATAACTCGTGCCCTACAATTCTAAATTAGAAAGAAATATTGGAAAAATCAAAAAAATAAAAAATATAGACAAAGGTTCAAAAATTTCAAGAAATGGTGAACCAAAATAATCAAAATGCTGAAATTCATTAAGAATTTAGACCTTTAAGAGATTATGAAAACCCTACAGTATATGAACTTCATTATAGTATTAAAAAACCTGTTTTGCTGGCTAATTCATTTGAACTTAACCTTGTTATTATTCAAATGGTATCAAATAATCAGTTTGGGAGAGCACCAACTGAAGATCCCGATATACATTTTGCTAATTTTATAAAATTATGTGCTACATTTAAATATAATAGTGTTTTAGCTGATCTTACTAGACTTAAACTTTTTTCATTCTATTGGAGCGATAAGGCTAAATATCGTTAATTTTTTTAACACCTAGATCTATCAAAACTTCGAGTGATTTAGTGTTGAAATTTCTTGATAAATATTTTCCAGCATAAAAAACTCTGAAGCTTAGAAATGATATTACATCTTTTTGTTAGTTTGAAGGGGAATCCATTTATGACGCATGGGAAGGATTTAAAGAACTCCTAAGAAACTCTTCACACCACATTATACCAGATTGGTTAATAAATCAAACCCTTTACAATGGATTTGTTGGATCTCATAGATCTATAATCAATGTTGCTGCTGGTGCTTTATTGTTGTCAAAACCATTTCATGATGGCTACTAATAATTTTCAATGGCCTTTTAAGAGGGTAAATCCTAAGAAAGTAGCCAATATTTATGAATCTGATGGTTTTGCAATGTTAGCAAATCAAGTTGCTACAATTTCAAGGAAGTTACACTAATATTGAATGAATTTTTCTCAATCAATTTCAATGATTAAAGAGAATTCATTAGTCTAAATTGTAGATTCTCAAACATCATTAGAAACTTTGAATGTCATAAATAATAAGCCAAATAACCCATATTCAAACAATTATAACACAATTGGAAAAACCATCCTAACTTTAACTGGAATAATAATAATTCAGGTGGCAATAATCAGCAATGAGGGAACAATCAAATAAACTCATTGGGAAACTGGAACAACCAAGGTAATAATAATTATAGACCTACTTATTCTCTAGGTTTTAACAAAAATCCAAAATTTAAGGAAAAAGAGTTGTCTATAGAAGAAGTGGTGTTACAGATGAAAAATCAGTTACAAAGTCAAGGAACTGCAATTAGAAATATTGAAAATCAACAGGGACAAATAGAAAATTCATTAAGTAATAGATCTAAAGGAACACTTCCTAGTAATAAAGAGGTAAATCCAAAAGACCAACATAAAGAGTAAGTAAAAGGTGTTCAACTAAGAAGTAGAAGAGAGCTGGAATGTAGAGTTCAAAAGGAGATTGAAGTAGAGAGAGAGGAAATTGAAGAGCCTAAAGAGGATGCTCCAAAAGATTTAGAGCGACCTATTTCTCCACTAAAAATTGACATGGAAAAACCACGACCTCCATTTTGTCAGAGACGTTGTCAACAAAAGTTGGATAAATAATTTTCAAAATTTCTAAAAATCTTTAAAAAACTTATGAATAATATTCCATTTGTTGATGCCTTAAAACAAATGCCAAGTTATGTGAAGTTTATGAAGGATATTCTTAACAGTAAAAGGAAGTTTGAAGATAACGACACTGGTGCACTTAGTGAGGAGTGCAGTGCTATAATTTAGGAAAAGCTTCCTAAAAAGCTCAAAGATCTTGGTAGCCTCACAACTCCATGTGCAATAGCAAATAGATTTTCTGGGAAAGCTTTATGTGATTTAGGTGCAAGCATTGACCTTTTGCCATTATCAATATTTAAAAGACTGGGATTAGGAGAAATATCCACTTCTACTGTAACTTTGTAGTTAACAGATCATTCAATAACAAATCCTAAGGGAGTTATAGAAATGTTTTAGTGAAAGTCGATCAATTTTTTTTTCTTATTGATTTCATTGTGCTAGATATGAAGGAGGATAAAGAGATACCTATCATTTTAGGGAGACCTTTCCTAGCCACGGGAAGAGCAATGATTGATGTGTAGAAAAGGGAATTAACTATGTGCATAAATGATCAAACAACTACTTTTAATATTTCAAAATTGATGAAGTATCCTGCAAAAGGCAAAGATGATGAATGTTACAAGATGGTTGTAATGAGATATCTGAGTGAAACCCATTTCAAAGTACTTGTGAAGAGAAATCTGAAATGAAAGAGTTGTAACATGAGTAAAAAAAGGAATTAGAGCAATCTGATGATTTTCATGAGGAAGATTCAAATTATGTTCAAGAAAGTTTTGAAGTTTTGGACACAACATGAAAAGGTAAATCTTTTTTTTCATTGACTAAAAATCCTCCTAAACTTGAATAAAAGTTACTTCCTAAACAATTAAAATATGCAATTTCGGGTGACTCCTAAACATTGCCAGTTACAATTTCCTCAAATTTAAATTTAGAAGAAGAAGAGAGTTTAATGAAAACTTTGAAGAATTGTAGGAAAGCCTTTGGATGGACAATTGCTGATATTAAAGGAATCAGTCCTTTAATTTGTATGCATAGAATTCTTATGGAAGAAAACTACAAACCCAAGGCTGATCCTTAAAGGAGATTGAATCTTTTTATGAAAGAAATTGTTTAGAAAGAAATTTTAAAGTTGTTAGATGCTGGAATTATCTACCCTATTTCGGATAGTGCATGGGTTAGTCCAATTCACTGTGTTACTAAGAAAGGAGGAGTGACTGTGACTATTAATGAACATAACAAGTTAATACCAATAAGACAAGTCACGGGGTGATAAATTTGTTTTTATTATAGAAAATTAAATCTCGCCACTAGGAAATATCATTTTTCACTACCCTTTTTAGATCAAATGTTGGATAGATTAGCTGAGCACAAATACTTTTATTTTATGAATGGATATACTGGTTATCACCAAATACAAATAGCTTCTAAGAATCAAGAGAAAATAATTTTTACCAATTTTTATGGTATATTTATTTTTAGAAGAATGCCCGTTAGTTTATGCAATGACCTTGCTACATTTCAAAGATGTATGATGGCTATTTTTTGTGATTTATTTAAAAAAAGCATTGAAGTTTATATGGATGATTTTCAATGTTTGGAACTTCATTTGAGCCATGTTTAGAACATTTATCAAGATTTCTTAAGCATTGTGAAGAAACAATTTGAGTCCTTAATTGGGAAAAATGCCAATTTATGGTAGTAGGAGGAATTATTTTAGGACATCACATATCAAAAAATGGTATGGAAGTAGATCGTGAAAAAATTCAAGAGATCGCTAATTTAACTTACCCAAAAAATGTAAGGGCAATTAATAGTTTTTAGGACAGTTGGATTCCACGGGCGATATATTAAAGAATTTTAAAAGTTTGTTAAGCCTCTATGTCATTTACTTAAAAAAGATGTAATCTTAATTTTGATAAGGAGTGCATAAAAATTTTTCAGCTATTAAAAGAAAAATTAGTCACTAAACCAATTATTGTTTCATTAGATTTGGAAAAACCTTGTAAATTGATATGTGATGCAAGTGATTATGCTATTGGAGCTATTTTAGGATAAAAACATGATAAGATTTTCAAAGTAATTTACTATGCTATCAGAACTCTTAATGAAGCTTAAATTAATTACAACATAATTGAGAAAGAGTTATTAGCAATCTTATACACTTTTGATAAATTTAGATCATATTTAATTGGAACAAAATGTGTTCTGCATATAGATCATTCTACCATTAAATATTTAATAAAAAATAAGGATGCAAAACCAAGACTAATAAGATGGATTCTACTTATGCAAGAATTTGACTTTGAAATAGTAGATAGAAAGGGAACTGATAATCAAATTGTTGATCATCTGTCCTAGCTTGAATTAGAAAAATCACTCTATTTTGAAAAAGAAAATAATGAACCTTTTCTAGATGAAAAATTGTTCAATATTAATGAGTGGTGTGTTCCATGGTATGTCGACATTCCTTATTGTTAGTGACATTATACCATATGGTCTAACATACCAACAGAAGAGGAAATTTTTATTTAAGGCTAAGTCTTATTTTTGAGATGATCCATTTTTATATAAATAAGGAAAGGTTCTAATTAATCAAAGATGTGTGCCTTTAGAAGAAACTTATGAAATTATCCAAAAATATCATGATTCTAATTTTGGGTGGCATTTTGGTGTTGATAAAACAACATACAAAATTTTGCATTCTCGATTTTACTGGCCTACAATCTTTACAGATGTTAATGCCTATACCAAAACTTGTGATTGATGTCAATGTGTAGACAATATTTCTATAAGAAATGAGAAGCCCCTCAATTATATGTTAGAAGTTGAGATATTTGATGTTTAGGGATTAGATTTCAACTGACCATTTATACCATTTTTTGGAAATTTATATATAATGTTAGTAATAGAATATGTATCTAAATGGATAGAAGCTGTTGTTTTACCTTGATGTGATGCTTAAAGTGTTGTGAAGTTTTTAAGAACGACCATATTTTGTAGATTTGGGATGCTGAGAGTGGTCATAACTGACGGGGGAAGTCATTTTAGAAGTGCAATATTGGAGAAATTAGTAAGGAAATATCATATCTATCATCGAATTGCTACTGCTAATCATCCTCAGATAAGTAGTTTGGATGAATTATCCAATCATGAAATTAAAAGAATTTTGGAAAAATATGGTAATGTAACAAAAAAGGATTGGTTGGTCAAACATGATTATGCTTTGTGGGCTTATAGAACTGCATATAGAACTCACATAAGAATCTTTCCATATAAGCTAATATTTGTGAATGCTTGTCATTTACCAATTGAACTTGATCATAAAGTATATTGGTCTATAAGGTATTCAATTATAATTTAAAAGATGTTGGTGAGAAAAGTCTATTATAATTAAATAAGCTTTAATAGATAAGGAATGAATCTTATGATAGTGCTAAGATTTATAAATAAAAGATGAAGATGTCGCATGATTGGAGGATTCTTATTAAAAATTATGAGCCAGGGCAACACGTTTTGCTATATAATGCAAGATTAAGATTATTCCCAAAAAAATTTAAGTCCAAGTGGATGGGCCTACTTGTTGTGATAAAAGTTTGTCCTTGTGAAGCTATGGATATCAAAGATCCAAAAATTGAGAAAATATTCAAAGTGAATGGTCACAGGATGAAACCCTATTTTTTAGAGGACCAACTTAATTTAAATGATTTTATGTTGTTAGTTCAACTAGAATAAACACTGATTACTTTGGGATGATGACATAAAACCAAGCTCTTTGTGGGAGGTAACCTATAGTTATCTGTGTGCATTTATTTTAAAGGATATTTTATTGTGTTTGATTAAGAAAAATGTTGTAGTATTTTTAAATATATAATGATTTAGCGATGATTCTAAAACCTTAAGTGTTGGCTTAGATGTGTTAGAGTGCATACTTGGACATTAAGCAAACTAGTGCTAAAGTAAGCACCAGCACTTAAGCGCCAACACATGGCGCTTAAGCATGATAGTTAAGAAAATGTGTAGAATTAATATTCTAGAAAGATTAAATGTGGTTTAGTAGCTTTAAATGTAATTTGGTGGTTTGTGAACATGAGTAGTGAGTCTAGGCTTCATCCAAGGCCTATAAATAGCATGAGAATTGAAGAGAATTTTTATCCCGATTCAAATTTTCATTCTAAAGTCTGAGTGAAGAGAAAAAGAGTGAACGAACTTGCGAAAATGTCTTCTTAGGAGATTGAAATGTAGAAGAAAGAATAAGCCATTAAGATGAGGCTCGTGGTAAAAGTGCACAAGAGTTATACAACGGATTCATAACCATTAGTATAGAAGGAATAGCGCAAAAGATCACAAAGATTGAGGCCTACATTACTTCTATTAAAGAAAAAAGTGAATGTGACTAACACAAACTTGGAGCATATCGGATGGCAACTCAAAATGCAATTCAGCCATATAAGTCATATCAAAGAAGCGGACAAGGCGATGTATTTAAAGAACGAGTGGATTAAAAACCACTCAATGAGAGTTCTTCACCGTCGTCTGTTCTATCAAATCTATATTCTGAATGCCCCAAGTGAAACAAGTTAAAGGTCGGAATATTTTCATTAAGTTCGAGAGTCTAGTTTGTTTGTTCGTAGTTAGTGTTTATTTGTTTTATGTGTTTTGATGTTAAGTTTGTTCTTTATTTGAATTGATGTGTTTAGGAGATATCTCATCCAAGAATCTTTGGATTGAAGAAAATATGTGTAAATTATGTTTGTATTTTTTTCGAAAAATTAATGAAAGGGTACAAAAATTATCTATTATTTAATGTTGAATCAAAATTGTGAAAATTTGTGAATTTTGAGAAAGAGGAAAAAAGAAGGGGAAGAAAAAAGTTATTAAGATTTATAAAACCATTTAGGGGTGGATGGCTTAGGAGGCTAGATTTGCATTTAACTTAAAAGTTGAAAATATTCAAAATTTATGCACTGGCGCCAAAGCGCCAAAACCCCGCGCTTAAGCACAGGTTACCCGGGAGGTAGGCATCTAAGCGCCGGATCACTTAAATCAGTTAGTGAATAGTTAAAAGTGAAAAATTGAACAAAAAATTACCATTTTTACCCTTGATCGTCGTCATCTTCCTCTCGTGTTTGTGATTTTGGACTTACGACACCTCTAAAGTTGAAGATTTCTTTGTAGAATTGAGCCAAATTTGTTAGATCTTATCTTCTCATGGTGAGAGCTTCACTTATATGTTGAAATTTTTATTTTCACCATATATTTGGAGTACATTATGGAATTATCCAAAAATCACTATTCATGGTGAAAATCTAAGAAAAATCTATGGTAAATACATGAAAATGATAGTTTAAGCTTTTGAAAGTTAAGTTTACTGATTTAAACTTAAGTTTAGGATTAATTACAAATTTTATGTTATTTTTAGAAAATGGCACAAAAAATGAAGAGGAGAAAGGGGAAGTTCCCTTTCAATTCAAGCAAATTTGTCTGTTCAATAGCTCAAGATCGATATGTAGAAGCGATGCAGCCAAGAAAGTTGATTCTTGAGCGGTGTTTTAAAAATTTGGGCAGAGATGTGAAAGATTTGAAAATTCACCGAAAATGGAAACATTTCTATTATTTTTCTGTTGTAGCAGTCATTTCTGTAGTTTGGGATTTTTACGCTAATCTCCCTGAGGCAGAGGAAGATCAGGTTATGGTGAGAGGAAAATCCGTAGCTTTTTCCCCGGAGGTATTCAATTCATTTTACCAACTGCCCGTAAGTTTGTTATGTTTTTATTCAAATTTTAATCCTACTGAAGGAGAGTTAGATGAGATTATTTATTCATTGACTGCAGGATGAGGATTGTTGAAAACAATGAATGATAGGAGAGTGAATTTTCCTACGTCAAAGCTTGATGCCACGATAAAAGTGTGGCACAACTTTATTTCAACTTGTTTACTCCCCACAAATCATCTGAGTGAAGTTATAAGAGAGGGAGCCATTATGAACTAGTGTATTCAACAATCAAAGTTGAATGATATTGGATCCTTAATCTATCAGGCAATCGCTAGTTCAGTCAGAGCTGCCATTACTGCAGGTTTGGGATTTGCATTCTTAATCTTTTCTTTATGTTAGAAGGCTGGTGTGAGATTTGATAGTTGAGAGGAGATTCTGCAGCCACTAAAGCCTACTACGAGTTTCAACATGAAATCTTATTCAGAGCATTCTATTTTTGGCTGGAGAGGAGGATTTTCAAGAGTTTCTACTGCTTCTGTCTTGTGCTTCTACTTCATGAGCATCAACATCACAAGGCAATTCGACGAGTCTGGATTTGCAATCAAAATTAATATATAGGATGTTAGATAACATCAAAAACACTACAGATAAGGTACTAAATTTAAGAACTATGTAGGACATATTGATACTTATATGAAAGGACATAGTGATTATGAAGAAAAATATCACACATCTTTAGAAAGACTAATCAGGGGTTACCAATGTGTGGTATTTCTTTCATATTCACATCACCCACACTATGAGCCTACAAATTTTTGGGATGATGATGATGAGGAGGAGATTGAGGAAGAGGATTGATTTGAATATTTTTTAAAAATTTTTGAACTTTTTTGAGTAGTAGTTGTTTGGACTGCTAATCTTTTATATGTTATTGTTGTTGTAGTTGTTTGGACTGTTGTTGTTTTATGTGTTGTTTTTTGTTGTGTTAGATACTATCGTGATGTTTAAAAAGGTATTGTTGTTGTTGTAAGTAGTTATGTTATGTTTTTGTGGTAGTGATTGTGTGAACATTGTTGTTTATTTGTATTTTGTTGGTTTGTGAAGAACTTATTCCAGAGATATTAGGAAAGTTTAGAATATTGCTAACTTTCACTTAGGAATTTCATGTTTAAATTTTTAATTTACTATCATGTATTTTCTTTATGTTGTAGTTATGAATTTATGTTATTTTGTGTTTATTTGCTTTTATGTTCTCCTCCACTGCATAGATGTCTGTTGAATCTCATATATGTTATAATTAAGTTAAAATTTGATCAATTTATTTTTACTCTTGTTTTAAATTTTTGTACTTGTATATTTAAGATATGAAAATTCATGTAAGTATATTATTTTTAGTTTTCATTCCTGCCTATATATATATTATGCTAAAAT
>JXCR01137945.1:0-29220 GCA_002079205.1 Phalaenopsis hybrid cultivar | reverse complement strand
ATATATATATATATATTATGCTAAAATCTTTTATCTTATTAAAAATTTAAGTTTGGGGGGATGAAAAAAAACTTTCAAAACTTGAATTTTATTTGTTCTCAAATGTGCTACAAATAAATTTGATTTTGATTGGAAAAAAATGATTATGTGTGTGAAGTTTTATTATGGTAGTTAAATTTTGAATATAGAAATGAGTAAGAAAATTTACTTGAAATCTATAGTGATGAAGAAAATTTTGAAGTTAAAAATTTTTAGTGTATAAATGATAAATATTTTGTAACTATTTATAGTATGAGAAGTTGTTTTTCTTAAAAATTTTAAAAGGATTAGAATATTATTTTCAATACTTAACTTTCTTTTATTACAAATAATTTTCAAAACTATTATTATATTTTTAAGTAACAGATATATATCAAAGCTTTGCATTAGGAAAGGAAGAGTGGAATTCAAAACCATTAAAGGCCTATCCAGATATAGTAATCCTCAGCTAAAAAAAAGGAAAGAAAAAGAAAAAGAAAAAGAAAAAGAAAAGGAAAAAGAAAAGAAAAGTGAAGTATAGTATGTGAAAAAGAGAGGAGAAGCTTGAGGATTAGTGCCTAATCAAAAATTGGTTCCACATCTGATTTTTTTAAAGTGTAAGACTTTAAAAACTCTTAAGCTTAAGTATATAATATAGTAATTATAATTATTCTTAATAAAAATTTTAAGTGGGGGAGATAGAATGCCTAAACTCTATATTTGGTAAATCTACAAGTATCTCTAAACTAGATAAGAACTCATATTTCAGACTTCTTCAAATTAAAAATTTCTAAACTCTAAGTTGGTCTCATTTACTAAAGTTTTTTTCTAAATTGGACTACAACATTTCTAGAAAAAAATTTTAGAATATCCTAAAGAAACTCATTTTCATAATCTGCTTATTTTGGTTTTGAAAGATTGGAGTGTCACTTGAGGACAAGTAACATTTTGTGCTTGGGGGATTTTGATACACCTAAAATATATAACAATTATGTAAACATTTTTATACCTATTTTTGAAGATTTTCACTTTAATGGAAGGTATTTGTGTGTTTTTCTTTTAGGTACAATTAAATGGTTAAAATATGGTGAAAGGAGTGAAAAAGGATAAGATTTGGATAAAAAATGAAGACGGTGTGTAAATGAACTGTGACACCTAAGCACCCAAAACCGACATTTAAGCGCCAGGAGACAGAGAAGGTCTTCCCTAAGCACCAAAGACCTCGCGCTTATGCGTCAGGTACTTAATGATGATAATTCAAGGAATTTTGGACAAGTTTTGAAGGGGTTTTTGAAGCAACTCTTGATGAAAAAATGGATTTCAATTAATGGGCATGAAAATACATTGAAATGGCTCTTTAAAATAAGTAACTCTTGGAAGATTCATTGAATGTGTACACATTTTGAGAAGACACCAAAGTAATTTTTGGAAAACTATAAAAAGGAGTATTTGAATTGAATTGAAAAAGTGGGAATGGAGGAGATAGAGATATATATAGATATAGAACACTTAGGATACTTTTAGAGGGTAGAATGTAAGGAGTTTTAGGATTTTTTTTAGGGATTCTTCTCTCTTTTCTCATTCCTAGTGAAGGAGAAAGTGATTAGATAGTTCTAAGTAAGAATCCATTGTAGTTTTTTAGTGAGATAGACAGATTTGAACCCTAAAGTGTTTGACAACCAGACCTAGGTAGGATTGTAAGAGAACGGAAGAGATTCAAAGGAAATTCAAGATTTTGGTGGTAATTTGAGATATGTTTTTATCTTTGTGACTAGATTAGGTTTTAATTTATACTTCTTTTGTTGTTACATAATTTCTACTTTTAAACTTAATTGTTGTTGTGTTTTTTTCATGATTTCTGAGTGGTTTTCTTTATCTTTTTCCTTAAAATGAAAAGTAATTAAGTGTTGGATGGAAGTTGTGCGAAATATTAATCTAAAATGCTAGAATAAGTTGTGATGATTTAATCCTTACACTTCATATATTTCTTGATTTTTCCTATTAATACATTAATATTTTTTTTTGTTAGAACATGTAAGATTCATGTTGGTATTGTCTCAGTCAACTAATGTTAGAATCATATGAGATTTCATGGATGAGAATGTAATTCATATGGTTGAGTGCAAATATATAATGAAATAAACTTTGAGCGGTTTAGAGTTAGAGGACTTTAGAGTGACAGACTAAATCCCACAATTTGTTCTACTATTTTAGGTTTTGATACGAGAAGTTAGCCCCAGGTGGAGGGATAAGAGGGAACTCTAAAGTGAGAGCTAGTATCTTCCCTAACTAGCCTTTCTTCAGGATTATTCAAACTTTAGATTAGCCAATATTTTTTATAGCATCTCTAGTAAGGGTAAAGAATAATATTGCTCCTATTTACCACAACACAATTTACATACTTTCAGAATAAGAATTCCTATACTTGTTACTGATTCATGATAAGGAAAAATATATTTTATTTGTATTGCTTTCATCTTATAAAAATATAGTTAAATTTAGTTATTTGTTTACTTTATTTTCAATTATCAAAATTACCAAATAGAATCTAACTTTCATTCCTACCATAATAGCTATAGTTTGAGTAAGGCTCTTTTACAATGTAGAGTTGTTATCTAATTTCTTCTTAAGAGTTTGTAGTTCTCTCTGAGGATTTGATATTTTGGGGCTTAATCAAAAAGTCTTATATTGCTTGATAACAATATGTATACTTGTGTAGTATCCTAATATTTAAATATAAAAGAATAGTGCACCAATTTTTTAGCACGTTGTAATGATAAAAATATAAATATAGAGAATCAAGAATCTAACTGCACATACATCATAGTGCTATCGTACCAGATAGGGATCAAGTTTTTGGCTTCTGGTGTCAGGGAACTTACAACTAGTTCTTAATAGTGGAGTCAGAAGAGGAAGTATAAAAAAGGAAAGACTATTGATATACCAAAATAATATGTTGTTTTAAGTATACATTTTATGTTTATTTTTTTTGATATTGCACTTTAAAGAAGGGTATTTTCATGTTTTTGTTGCAGGTATATCAATTTTAGGTATTTCGAACAAAAGTAGCAAAAAGGATGAAATTTGGAGCCAAAACAATAAATTTTAGGAAACTGGCACATGATGCGCCAGATCGGCGTAAAATGCGCCAATATATAGAGAGCTGACACAAGATGCGCCAGATTGGTGCAAGATGCGCTAAAACGCATAACAACTCAATCTTCAGCAAACTGGTGCAAGATGCGTCGGATTGGTGAATGATGTGTCATTTGATAGAGAGCTAGCGCAAGATGCAAAATATTTGGCGCAAGATGGGCAAGAGATGACTTTTTGCAGATTAAGGCGGTTTGAGAAAAATTTTGCACAAATTTTTAAAGGGACACTTATTCTTAACACCCGTTGGAATGATTTAATGCATCTAGACACTTTTGAAGGTTCTTTTATGAATGGATATGTCTCTTGGATCAATGGACTTGTTCTTTGAATTCAAGAGAGTTGACTTTTGGATAGAATTTTAGAGGGAATTTTGAATTCTTTTTAGAGGGAGGCAGCCTTTAATAAAAGAGAGGGAAGTCTAGGGTTTAAAGAGAGGAGTGACATGTAAAGGGGGGCGGTAAGAAGAAATAAAGAGAGAGAAATTCAAGGACTTGGAGATTTTCTTTAAGGATTTTAAGAGGAGAGGGAAGGTGAGATATTTCTTCTTCATTGCACATCTAAGAGAGAAATGAGAGTGCTTGTAAAGAGAGAAAAGCTTGAAGAGAACTTCATAGGATTTGTTCTTGGAAGGATTGTGAGATAAGTTGTGTCTTTTATTTCTTTTGTTTTGTAAACTTGTTTTTATATATAAAATTTGTGTTTTATCGTAACCTTCTCATGAATTCTAAGTAGAATTCTTTATCCTTCTCCTTACTTTGAGATATGGTTTTGTGAAGAATTGATTTTGTTTTATATAGGTTTAAATGTCATCAATTTGTGATGATTTGTACTCCGATCTTCATTTACTTTTTAATATGGCCAATTGAAATGTTAAAATGTGTTGAGAAACATATGTTCCAAAAGGGCTATGATTTCTACAACATGGGGAGAATCACATTTAATTTCATGAGAAAGTATTTCATCGATGGGGTTGAGTGCAAATAAATTAGGAAATATACTTTGTTGGATGCAGAATTGGAGATTTCAAGGTGACAGATTAAAATCCCTAATTTGATCCAGTTGATTGGAAATTGATGTGAGATTGTTAGCCCTCAGGTAAGGGAGTAGTGGGAGCTCTGGAGTGATAGTTGGTATCCTCCTAGCTTAACAACGAAATTTGGGACAAAACTCCAGATTAGTCAATGTTCTTTCTGCACTCGGAAGAGGGTAAAGAATAGAATTGCTCTTATTAGGCACAAAATAATTTTTATACATATTTTAAAATGATTTTAATTTCTTCACAATCCATATGCTCATTGTAAAGGGGAAGGAAGCATTCTTAAATTTGAACTTTCCATCACAAAAACTTGGTTAGTTATCATAATTTTACATTTTGAAAGTTTAACATTTAGTTTAGTTAACTTTGACTTTCAACTGCATTTTAATTAGCATTCAGTTGTTACTTAATATTCAAATTTAACACTTTACTTTTTTTTTTGTTTTAAAATTGTACTTTACATTATAATCTTAAGAATTTACTTATAGGCATTTCCAACTTCCTTGCGGGATCGATATCTAGGACTCCATTAGAGCCCTTTATTACTTGAGCGATACGTATACTTACGTTATTTTTAATGGAGATTTGGCAGTTTGAAGATTTTTAAAAGATAAAACTATTTTCACCGAAGTTATATTTGTTGTTATTAATTTGCATATTTGTTATTCTATCTATCATGTGTATTTTGTAATTTTGAAAAATATTTGAAAAATTAACACACTAAATCCACCCACATCAATTTTTTGGCATCGTTGACCGGGAAGTAATGGAAAATAATAGTAAGTTATTTTATAAATTAAAGTATTTTTATTTTTAAACTAAAAAAAGAGTGTTTGTAGTTTAGGTTGAATATTTTCTTATTTAAGTGTGTTTGTTTATTTTAAATTATTTGTTGTGTTTGTTTATGCGTAGTGTAAGATCTGAAAATTTAGTGCCTTATGATTCTGAGTTAGAAAGAACTATTAGAAAAATTCAAAAACAACAAAAAGAGATAGATCATATTAACAAAATAGCTTGCAATTTAAGTAATGCTAGAAATGAAAATGAATAACA
This sequence comes from Phalaenopsis hybrid cultivar, assembly GCA_002079205.1. Classification (NCBI taxonomy): domain Eukaryota; kingdom Viridiplantae; phylum Streptophyta; class Magnoliopsida; order Asparagales; family Orchidaceae; genus Phalaenopsis; species Phalaenopsis hybrid cultivar. The sequence continues at coordinate 23,957 of JXCR01137945.1, read as the reverse complement.
TCAAAGACCTTTAAGAGATTATGCTAATCCTACAGCAGATGAAATTCATTTGAGTATACATAGCCCTGTTGTAGCTACTAATTCATTTAAGCATAAACCTGCTATTATCCAAATGCTACAAAATAATCAGTTTGGGGGAACACCAAATGAAGATCCTAATTTACGCCATGTTAATTTTTAAGAATTGTGTGCTACTTTTAATTATGATGGAGTGTCAAATGACGTCGTCAGCTTAGACATTTTTCCATTTTCACTACGGGATAAAGTAAAGATGTGGTTGAAGTAATTAGCACCTGGATCTATTAGAACTTGGGGAGATTTATCACAAATATTTTTATCTAAATATTTCCCACCTTCAAATATTGTTAAGCTTAGAAATGATATTACATTTTTTTGTCAGTTTGAAGGAGATTCAATTTATGAAGCTTGGGAAAGATTTAATGATCTCCTTAGAAAGTGTCCACACCATGTGTTGCCAGATTGGTTAATAATTCAAACTTTTTATAATTGATTGGTTGAATCTCTTAGATTGATAATTGACGCTGTTGCTAGTGGACCATTATGGTAAAACCATTCTATGAAGCATATTCTTTAATCAAAGACATGACTACAAATAATTTTTAATGACCCTCTGAAAGGATAAATTCAAAAAGAGTAGCTAGTATTCATGATTTTGATGCAATATCTAAATTAACTGCACAAATAACTACTATATCAAACAAGATAGATTAATATGGAATGAATTATTCTCAGACATCACCTGTGCTTGAAGAGTGTAGCGCTATAATTCCATGTGCTATTGGCGAAAGATAATGAGACTGTTGCACTTCGTGAAGAGTGTAGCGCTATAATTCAGAAAAAGCTTCATGAAAAACATAAAGATCCTGAAAGTTGTACAATTCCATGTGCTATTGGCGAAAGATTTTTTGGAAAAGCTTTACGTGATTTAGGAGCTAGTATTAATCTTATGTCGTTATCAATTTTTAGAAGCTTGGATTTACGAGATATTTCACCTACAACTATAACTCTTCAGTTAGTTGATCATTCAATTACCTATCTTAAAGGAATTATAGAAGATGTTTTGGTAAAAGTTGATAAATTTATCTTTCCTGTGGACTTTATTGTATTAGATATGGAGGAAGATAAGGAAATTCCTATCCTTTTAGTAAGATCATTCCTTGCCACTAGAAGAGTTATGATAGATGTGTAGAAAGGAGAACTAATTATGAGAGCTAATTATGAGAGTTAGTGATCAAAAGGATACATTTAATATTGCAAAATCAATGAGATACCATATAAAAGAGAAAGAGATTGAATGTTTCAAAATGGATATTAATGAATATCTAAGCCATGAATATTTCAAAAAAACATTTGAAAAGGAATTTGAGAAGGAATATGTGAAAAACCAAGATGAGGATAAAATTCAAGATGAATCTATGGAAGTGAGTTAAGAAGATTTGGATTATGTTCTGGAAAAAATTGAAATGTTAGATCCTACAGAAAGTAATAAGAATTTGATTTCATTTATAGAGAAACCTCCTGAACTAGAACTAAAAACACTTCCTACACATTGAAGTATGCATTTTTAGGAGATTTATCTATATTATCCGTTATAGTATCCTCCGATTAGCTGATAAGCAAGAACAATCTTTGTTGAAAACCTTGGAAGATATAAGAAAGCCTTTGGATGGACATTAGCTGATATTAAAGGAATCATTCCTTCAATTTGTATGCCTATAATATTATTGGAAGATCAAAATGAACAAAGAGTTGATCCTCAAAGGAGATTAAATCTTATAATGAAGGAAGTTGTTAAGAAAGAATTTTAAAATGGTTAGAAGCTGTAATAATATATCCTATTTCAGACAGTGCTTGGGTATGTCCAATTCACTATGTTCTAAAGAAAGGAGGAGTGACTATAGTGACAAATGAGAATAATGAATTAATACCAATAAGACAAATCACTGAATGACAAATTTGTATAAATTATAGAAAATTAAATTTTACCACCATGAAGGATCATTTTCCTTTGCCCTTTTTGGACCAGATGTTTGATAAGCTGGCTAAGCACATATATTTTTGTTTTCTAGATGAATATACCAATTATCATCAACTACCTATTGCTCTAGAGGATCAGAAGAAAAATAACATTTGCTAGTCCTTATGGACCTTTTGCTTTTTGGCGAATGCCCTTTGGATTATGTAATGCACGTTCAACATTTCAAAGATGTGTGATGTCAATTTTTAGTATTTAATTAAAAAAGGAATTGAAGTCTTTATGGATGATTTTTCTATATTTGGGACTTCTTTTAAAATATGTCTAATTCATTTAGAGAAAGTTCTTGAACGATTTAAATAGACTAATCTAGTACTGAACTAGGAAAAATGTCAATTTATGGTTACAGGTATAATTGTGCTTGTGCATAAAATTTTAGAAAATGACATGGAAATAGATTCTGCAAAAGGTCAGGTTATATCAAAATTACCTCCACCTACTAATGTAAGAGGAGTTAGGAGCTTTTTAGGACATGCTGAGTTTTACAGGCGATATATTAAAGATTTTTCAAAAATTACTAAGCCTTTATGCCAACTTCTAGAAAAAGATACAAATTTTGATTTTAACCGAGATTTCCTTAAAGCCTTTGAAACTGTAAAGGAAAAATTGATCTCTGCTCCTATAATTGTTTCATCTGATTGCGAGAAACCTTTTGAATTAATTTGTGATGCTAGTGATTATGCAATTGGAACTGTTTTAGGGTAGAGATGTGATAAGATTTTTAAATTGATATACTATGCTAGTAAGACTCTTAATGATGCTCACATTAACTATATCACCACTGAAAGAGAGTTACTAGCCATTGTATATGCTTTTGATAAGTTTAGGTTATATATGAATAGAGCTAAATATGTTGTGCATACTAACCATTCAGCTATTAAATATTTGATGCGAAAGAAGGATGTGAAACTAATATTAATTAGATGGGTACTTCTGATGCAAGAGTTTGATTTTGTAATAATTGATAGGAAAGGGATTGATAATAATATTTTTGATCATCTATCATGGATAGAACAGGAAGAAATACTTGACATAAAAAAAATTAATGAAACTTTTTCTGATGAAAAACTTTATGCTATAAAAGGATGAGAAATACCTTGGTATGTTGATATTATAAATTATATTGTTAGTGGAATTTTACCATATGAACTAACAACACAATAGAAAAAAAATTCATTCATGATGCAAAATCATATTTTTGGGATGACCCATATTTATATAAACAATGCAAAGATTTAGTAATGAGGCGATGTGTGCCTTGCAAAGAAATTCAAAAAATTATCCAAACATGTCATGATTCTGAATTTGGAGGTCATTTTGGAAATGATATAACTGTTCATAAAATTTTACAATCTGGATTTCATTGGTCTACTCTATATAGAGATGTTATTATTCATATAAAAACATGTGATCGGTGTCAAAGAGTAGGTAATATTTCAAAAAGAAATAAAATGCCTCTAAATTTTAATTTGGAAATTGAAATTTTTTATGCATGGGGATTGGATTTTATGGGACCATTTATGCCTTCATTCAAAAAATATATATTGATTGTAGTGGATTATGTTTTAAAATGGATTGAAGCAATCTTTTTACCTTGATGTGATGTTCAAAGTGTTTCAAAATTTTTAATTAAAAATATTTTTACAAGATATTGAATGCCAAGAGTAATCATTACCGATGGACAATCTCATTTTAGAAATGCAACAATTCCAAGATTGGTAGAAAAATATAATATAATGCTTAAAATTACAATTGCTTATCATCCCCAGACTAGTGGTTTGACAGAAGTATCTAATCATGAATTAAGAGAATTTTAGAGAAAAGTGTAAATCCTAATAAAATGGCTTGGTGTGCTAGATTAAATATGGCATTATGGGCATACAAGATAGCTTATAAGACATCTATAGGAATGTCCCCTTATAGATTAATTTTTGGGAAAACTTGTCACTTACTAGTAGAATTGGAGCATAAAGCTTATTGAGCTATAAAGGAATTTGATTTCAATTTAAAAGAGCTGGTGAGAAAAGATTATTGTAATTGAATGAGCTTGAAGAAATTAGGATCGAATCTTATGATAATGCTAGGATTTATAAGGAAAGAACAAAAAAATGGCTTGATCAGAAGATAATAAAGAAGGAATTTGAACTTGGATAAGATGTTTTATTATACGATACAAGATTGAAATTATTTCCTAAAAAACTAAAGTCTAGGTGGAAAGGGTCATTCAAAGTTGTAAAAGTCTATCCCTATGGAGCTGTTAATATTGAAGATCTTAAGACTTGAAGGATATTTAAAGTAAATGGGCACAGATTGAAACAATATTTTAATGGTCAAAGACAAGTTTTCAAAAGACTGTAATGTTGGGTCACCTAGAATAAACTCGGAATGTCAGACCGACGATATTAAACCAAGTGCTTTGAGGGATGCAACCCATACTTAACATTGTTTATTATGCTTTTGTGTTTTTGTTTGGAGTATTTACTTATACTTATATTTATATTTATATTTTTATAGAGTTTGTGTATTTGAAAACTTTGAAATTAAAAAAAATATTTAAAAACATCTTTATTTGCCTAATTTTATGGAAGAATTGAGAATTTCTTGGATCGAAATCAGAATGGTGAATTTTTCTGGAACTGGCATGTGATGTGCCAGATTGGCGCATGATGCGCCACGTTCCAGAGAGCCGGCGGATGATGCGCCACAGTGACGAAAATTACTTAAAATGTTTTGAAATGTAGTTTTTTATAGTTTTTGGCTGGTTCTTCTCTTTATAACTCCCAAAATCTAATTCTTAAGTTTATTTTAGGGGGGGGAATAAAGGAAGAGTCACTAGATTTCAATTTCAATGGCGTCCCACTCTAAAAAATTTGCTAGATTTAGAATTTTCAGCTGGAGAAAGTTCATCAGTTTCGATGCGCAGAAGTTGCATGATCATGTTCTATTGAAGAAGAGGCTAATCAAAGAAAGGGGGTTTGTGAATCGAGGATCCAACATATCGAATACTAGAGTGGAAGAAATTTTGCGCAGAGATGCTAAGAAGTGCTTTGTTACACTACTACCGCTGTAGATGTCCCTATAGTGAAAGAGTTTTTTGCAAATCTAAATGGAATCAACCAAGGAATTGTTTATGTGTGAGGCAGGTTTGTACAATTCACTCCTTCAAAAATAAACAAAATGTTTATGTTTGAAAATGTGCCTATTTGCCACTACGCAAATTTTACCCATATGAGAGATAATATGAATGAACTCTATCGATACCTTATGGATGAAGATGCAAATTGGGAGGCCAAAGATGATGGAAATATAAGTTTTTCTTCATCATTGTTAAGTCCTGCTTCTAATGCTTGACACTTCTTTATTGCATCAAAATTACTTCATACTATGAAAATTAGTAAGGTAACTAAGGAGAGTGATATTTTGAACTACTGTATTCAAACTGAAAAACCTTTTGACATTAGAGAAATAATTGTGAAATTAGTTTTGGGTTTGATTGTTAATGGGTTTGTTACTGGATTGGGACATTCATCCACTATTTTTCTACTGTGCAGTCAATTGCAAGTACCTTATGAGAGTTGGGAAAAAGTGCTTCATCCTTGAAAGCAGATGGATCCAGAAGTCTATTTCAAATGTGTTGGAATGGGAGATGAGAATGATATGAATGTATTGATGGATCAAGCATCCCATAATTCATCACCTATTCAGCCTTACTTTAGTTCAAACACACTATTGAAAAGAATTAAGAAGATAGAAAAAGAGGTGCAGAATCTTATGCATGCAATTGAGAATATTTTTGAATTGTTGGAGCATCTGGATTAGAGATTGAAGGAACATTTTGAACATAATGATCGTATTGAATATGGTTTGGTACATATGTTTAAGAAATATCCTTGGATTAGGGAGGATTCAACTAACGAGTTTCCTTATCAAACATTCTACAACTTGTATGTGCACTACCAAGGTCATGATATGTAGAAATCATGACCTTGATGTTATTTGAAGATCAACTTTTTTTTTCTTCAAAATGAGTGTTTGATGTTAATTAGGAGTGTTCTTAGGTAATTTTAATTATCTAAGATGTAATTAACTATAGGTGCTTGCTCCTATGGGAGAATTAAGGAACCCAAACAAAATCTCTGGTTACAAAATTTACTTGGAAAACTTTAGTAATGACAGATTCTAAAGATTTCCATTATAAGTTTATTACTTACTACTTTATTTCTCTATCTTCTATCATTCTTAGCCCTTCTCCTTTTATTTTCTGAGTTTCTTAATTTCTAAGGATTCTTGATACAATCCGAATGGAATAAGTTATTTAGAAATTAGGGCAAAGAGATAGATAAATAGAGTGGAGAATCCTTAAACTGATAATACAACACAACACACGCCCCTCTTGGCAGCGATATGGCCTCCACAAAGCCCCGATTGCCTCCAAGAGAGATTTGGCAACTCTACTGGGGATGATTCTCTCTCCTCATCTTTCGTCAAAATATTCATTTTTGACAACATCTCTTTAACTCTTTTAACAGTTATTTATGATAAAAATTTTTAAACGACATAACATAAACAACATTATATATTCCCAGTTTACAAAACAATAAATTTTGACATACTTTCTCCTGAATTTTCAAGATGGATTCTCCAGATTTAGTCTTTTCATTCTATCAAGAACTCAATTGACCAATGAATGAAGATATTTACTTTCCACAAAATGAGTTCGGAATATTCAATGAAACTCCATATATGATGAATACTCCATCTCAAATAATTGTGAAACCTCTCGATGAATTTGATTTATATCCTTATGAAAACTGTCTCCTCCTAGAAAATTTCTCTCAAGAACCGCCCATAGAGAAATTCAATTTTGAGGAACTAGAGGAAAAAGTTGATTGTAAGGGTAAGAAAATTTGTATGAAAGAAGATAATATTTAATTGTCTATGCATGAAATTGGATCCAATTCTAAAGCTGCTCCACTAACTCATACTCAATGAAGTAACAAAAATCAATTTCTTAAGAGGAAAAAGAAAAGAGATAACAGATTAGAAACTTCAAAATCAGATGAGATTGTTTTATCCTGGAATAAGAACAAACTCTATCCAGTACCTATAAAATATGATGATAGCATATATCAACATTCAAAAGAAGAAAAATCTACATCTATTCAAAATTATGTATTTAAAAGACTTGCCCAGAAAAAAAGATATTAGATTTCTAAATTCATGGATAAAATGGGATGTTCAGTCTCTACAGCCATGAAAAGGAGAATCCTCACACAAGAAAATTCTGATTATCCATAGATGGAGAAACAATTAGATTCTCAACACGTTCGAATGCTAGCTAAACTTTGCTTGGGATCAAAAGTGGAAGATTCAACTCTTCTAACAAATAATATAAGATACAATAAATTGATCCTCGAACCAGAAGAAATGTCTGCTAAGATGCATTCTCTGGTGGAAATGTTGCAGGCTGGGGATTATTCATATTCATAATTTGATGATGTACTTCCTGAAAATCCTCATCCTATATTGAAAAATAATGTATGGAAATGTGATCTATTAGGAGAAAAATCAAATGTTATGAATACATCCATGGATATTCTCCAAGAAAAGGATTGTTAGAAGAAGCCTGTCAAATCATTCAAAGAAAGACTGAAAAAATTAAAAGATGACATTAAAAGACTTACTACACGCAAAAAAAACAATTCTTCTAACAATCAAAGTGAAGAATTTGTGGAAATAAATATGGTAGAGACTCAAGTCGCATCTACAGCACGAGAGGCAAGGGAGTCACTTCCCACAAATGAAGAAAATGAAACTGAAGAATTATGAATGGCTATTAGGAAACTAGATGAACAAATCAATTACCTCGAGCAAAAGATTAAGGAAATGATGAAAACCATACAAAATCCTTCACAAACAACTCGATAACCTGCTGTTGAAATCATTAGGCCAGAAGTAATACATATTCTTGAAGACAAAAGAGAACCCATAGAAGTAGAAGAAAGTTCACACAAGAGAAAGATTTCACTCAAAGTGGAATTCTAGAAAAATATATTACACAATTAGTGGAACAAAATGTGAAAGAAACAATGGCTTAGGTGAGGGCCGGATCATTCATTCCAAAGGATAGACCTTATCCAGAGGAATTTGATTTAGTCCAATATCCTAAAGGCTTTGTTCCACTACTTTTCAAAATGTTTGAGGAACTGGAAATCTACTTCAACATCTAGTTCATTTTAGAGCAAGTTGCTACAATGTAGGTGGAAATGACACCCTCTTATTCCAATAGTTTGTCAACAACCTAACAAGAGTAGCTTTTGGTTGGTACACTGAGCTTCCTTATGGATATGTTAAAGCCTTCGTTGAATTGGAAAATCTTTTTATTCAATGATTTGTCGGAGCGCAACATCACATAACAGTTGTAGACCTAGTGGTGGAAAAGAATAAAACTAGAGAAACTCTTGTGGATAACATTTTGCGATGGAGAAATCTTAGCATGAAATGTGAACCACAACTCCAAAAGCAACATGCAATTGAAATCCTGCTAAAAAATATTCACGGTCCTATAGCATCATGCTTAAAGGATTCACAATAAAAGCATTTGAAAAGTTGCACAGTAAAGCTGCTAATCTTCAAGAAGAAGCCAAGCAAATGAGTACAACCGAGAAGATAGAAAAGGCTAAGCCAGTCAAGACATTTGAAAAGATTTCTACAACAATAGAGAAAGGTAAGAAGGTGATGCAAGTGTAGCTCGAACCAAAGTGACAATGAAAAAATAATAGCCAACAAAAACCAAAATTATCTTCTCAACTACAGTTCCAACAACCGGTACCAACACCAACAGAAAAGAAATCGATGGCCGAAAGATTAATTAAAGAATAACCATTCAAAATAGAAGTTGTTGCGAAGATGTTCCATAGTCTGTTAAAGATACCGAAATTCAAATTACCTGAAGCTAAGAGACCTGGAGAACTCGATATGAAAGATCATCCTAACTATCATCCTTATCATAGGATGTAGGGACACAAAATTGAAGAATGCTTTGTCTTTAAAGATTGGCGAGAGCGTAATTTCAAAGAAGGGAATATAGTTATCCTAAAAGAATTCTTGAAAGAACCTGACAAACGTTTAGTCAACATGATTTCGGCCGATGAATATATTCATGAAAATAATGGAGACGACAAAAATACTACTCAGGGAAAACTTTTTTAGGAGACTTTTGCAGACCTTCAAAACACTCAATCTTCAAAAAAAGAAAAGAAGAAGAAAAAGAAAAAATAAAAAAGGAATAGACTCTTGTTAATATAGGGGCTACTATCACTTATGTTCCTCCTTTTATTTTCAGTTCTACTAAGATAGTTGTCTTGGACGAAGGAAGGAAATCCCTCGAGCCGTTGACTTTGTATGACTTTTTGTACAACCCTACTATGAATAATAATAATCCTCATTCTTCTTACATCTTGACTATTTCCGACATCATTTCTGAAATAAACAAATTGATTTCAATCCTGAAGACAATATTCAAATTGTACACAAATCTGATGATACCATTGACAATAAAAATAACGACATTGAAAGTGAAAGTGAAGATAGAACACTTGAACTGCAACAAGTACCAATTTCCATAGAATTAAAGCTTTCCGATTCAGAAGAAATAGATTGGATAACATACCAGAAGAAATAACTAAAATTAATCTGTGAAGAGGAAAGGTTTTACCTTCAAGAATGACTTTTAAATAAAAGGAAAAACAAATAGTAGCACCGAAGAAAACCATTCCTCTAATACAAGAGCGGTTGTCTGAAGAAAATAAGGGTAACTCTTGTAAAGTGGACTATAATGTAGTAGCCTATTTAAGAAAGCTACAAGCAAAGTTGAGCATTTATGATGCCCTTATTCTTTCCAAAGAAATAAGGGAATCGTTAATAAAAGCTCTTCAAGACCCCGAAATTTGTCTAGCTCAACTCGCTAATATTCCTTCAAGTGAGGCTTATTCATTAGAAAAACATACCAGGATAACCTTCTCTGATAATGACTTGTTGTTTGGTACAACTGAACATAACCGACCACTATATATCACGATGAACATCAATGATATAATACTTCCAAGAGTAATTATTGATCCTAGTGCCTCTATTAACATCATGAATTTAAGAACTCTTGGATATTTGGGCATTGATGCAGAGAAATTAACAACAGACAAAATGATGTTACAGGGATTAAATCAACAAGGAGAATGAATTATAGGATCCATAACATTGCTTTTAAAAATTGATAATTTGGTGACAATGGAAAATTTTTAGGTTATTGATTCTGAAACTTCTTTCAACGCCTTACTCGATCGACCATGGCTCCATGAACATAAAATGGTGCCATCTTCACTACATCAATGCATTAAATACTTACAAAAAGGATGAGAATGCTGCATCACTGAAGATTTACAACCATTATTTGTCCATGAAATTGGTGTACATGAAGATGCTTCATACTACACTCCAATAAAGAAAACAATATTCTCTAGAGAAGCAGTAGTAAATAAAAAAAATATAGACAAAAAGAAAATGAATGAAGAAAATAAAGAAAAACAAGTTGATGAAAGTTCTTCTTCAATGCATAAGAACTCATTTCAAAGTCATACCCAAAGTCAAGGTCGAAGTCGAGGACGAGAGTGAAGAAGATGTTTGAACTTAATCTATGCACGAAATCTTTTTTCTAGTATTATTTGTTTTAGTTTTGTTGGATTTCATTTACTTTTATTGTTGAACTCTGTTTATGTTTGAGTTTGGTATTTTAATGTTTAGATTTCAATGTTAGGATGCTTTGGTTTGCCTTAAACACTGAATTAGATGTTTGTTGGCTTGCAAAAGGTTAGTTTGTAATAGCACATATTTTATATATGAAGTTAGTTTTGTGTCGTTTTTGAAGATTTGGTGTTAGAGTAATGTTTATTTATGATTATAAAAGTTCATTTAAGTTGATTAGAGGTAAACGTATGGTGGTGTGCTGCAGATTTCCACAAAAAATGAAATCTAGAAAGATTAAGGCATTGGCGCAAGATGCGCTAAATTGGTGCAAGATGCGCCATGGTGCATGATGAGCCAGATTTGGCGTAAAATGCGCCAAATTATCCAAAAATGTTAGATTGCCTTAAAACTTACAAAATCGCACAATAAAACATCATTTTTACTGCTTGAGTCGTCTCCTACCTCTAAACCTTGACCTAAGGCTTCACATTGAGCGCGATAAAGAAGATCTTGCAGGCCAAAAAATCTTAGATTTCATCTTCTATTGGTAAGAGCTTCACTTTAACTTAAAAATTTTTTATTTTCACCATGAATTTTTCCTACATTATGGAAAATCCATAATTTGGGATTTTTAATGAAAAAGCTTGAAGAAAGCTCATGATGAAAAGTTTTTTACCAAATAATCTTACTTGGGGAGTTAGAATTATGATTATGTAATATATTTGGAATTTATTTGGATTTTTCATATAATTTCAAATGGCTCCATGAGTAAAGAGAGGAAAGTCATCAGATGATTTGGATACAAGAAGATTTGTGAATTTCAAGACCCAACATAGTTATAACACTCAAATAGAATCAAGAAGAATGATTCAGGAACAGGTGTTTGCTAACCCAAGAGGCAAGATCAAGAGATTGATCATATCCAAAAATTGGGAATGATTTTGCTACTTCACTACAGTAGCGATTGTACCAATGATTTAGGAGTTTTATACCAACTTGAGGTTCACTAATGTCGATCACATCCTTGTAAGAGGTAAGCAAGTTGAATTTTTTGGAGAAAGGAATAATGTTTTATATGGGCTGAGGAATGTATTTCATGACAAATACGCTGCATTTGTGATTACTGGTTCATTATTGGATGAAGTTATTGCCGATTTGACTGATGGAAGAGGAGAATGTAGAATTCAAAATAATAAGAAAGTTAGCTTTTCCACTTCCATGTTGACTATTCCGTCAAGGGTATTGCACCACTTCATCTCTGCTAAATTACAACCTACAAATCATCTAGTCGATGTAACAAAGGATAGAGTTGCATTAAAATATTGCATTTATAACATGAAGGCAATAGATGTTGATGCTCTCATAGTTCATCATGCACGGAGCATAGCTAAGAGCTCTACAGGTAGTTGTTTGGGTTACCCTGCCTTGATTTTCACATTTTGCGAGCAATCAAAAGTAGAGTACTATAGAAATGAGGAAAGATTACAACTAAAAAATCTTATTGAGAAGCATATAGTTCAAAGGGTTGAATCATTTGTTGAGACCAGAAGTGGAGGTAGTGATAGACACTCTACATCAGCTGCAGGAGTATCTACTTCTCGCTTTGCAACACTTGAGAACATTATGGACCATGTCATGATTCAATAATGTGATATAGTTAATATGCAGAACTAGATTGGAGAAATTGGAGTAAGAAATGCTTATAATGATGAGTATAAGCAGAGGAGAGTTCAACATGATATAGCTTTTGAGGAAGCTATGGTTAGATATCTTAGGGTTGAATCCAATGTGGAATATCCAACTTGCCCCAGCTTCACTCCTTATGGTCCTATTTGTGATGAAGAAAAAGAAGAAGAGATGATGATGATGATGAGGAAAGAGAGAAGATTGATTTTTTTATGAGTTTAGTATATTTGTTTGGTTATTTGTTTATTTGTTATGTTGATTGGATGTTAGGTGGTTAACATTTAAAACTGTTGTCGTAAAAATTTTCATTATGTATTGTGAACTTAAAATTGTAATAGTAATTGTTGATTTTTACTTTTTCTGCAATTTTAGTATTTTCTGTTTTTGTTTTTGTTTTTAACTCCAGCAAATTCTTTAAAATATATTATGTCTCATTTAATACTTTAAAGCCTGTATGTATTTTTAAAGTTAGTACTTGCAGTATACCAGAGCCTAGTTTCATAGTCAGAAATCCTCTCAAGGTTAGTTGTTATTTTCATACATTTACAGTTTTCTGTCACCAACTGAATTTTGTACTAAAACTTTTTTAAAATTACTAAAAAATTTAAGTTTAGGGGGAAGAAAATTTCTTTTAAAAGAAGTAAACTAAATTTTATTTGTCCTCAATTAACAACATTTAAAAAAAAAAATTTAACATGACCTAGGATATTAAGATTTAACTTTAAATGACTATACTTATGTTTATGAATATTATGATAAATTTAGGTAAACAGTTTTTAATAATGAATGTCAATTCTAAAGTTAAAAGATATTTGGTATGATAAGATAAGACTATGTTTATCTATTTAAAGTAAAGGAAATTATATTTTTGAAGTGTTAAGAGTTTTAGAGTTTCATTTAAGAAGAAAAAAATGAGACTTTATAAAAATTATAAACTAATATGAATTTTAAAGTGAAGAAAGGTAAGGGTTTTGACTTTAAGAAGAGGATTGTGAAGTTCAAAACTATTAAAGGCTATCCAGTTATAGTAATCCTCACTTGAAAAAGAAAAGGATTTAAAAGATCCTAAAATTAAGAAAAATATACAAAGAAGAAAGAAAAGAAAAGAAAAATGAGTGACAAAAAGCTTGAGGAGATGCCTAATAAAAAATTGGCTTCACTTGAATCAACTTAAGGAAAAGACTTCATTAGATTTTCTAAACTTATATTAGAATATTAGTAGCATTATTAGTAAAGTTTTCATGAAGTTCTTTTTCATATGAATATTCTAAGTATCCTTGATATGACAAATTGCAATTCTTCTTGAAATGAATAGAGATTCAGAAATCTTAAATTTGATTGCTAAATACTCTTAGACTTAGAATTTGAATCTAAGTTATTAATAATTTTTCTTAAATTTTACTCTTTATTTATTAAACTAAAGTATAGAAGTTATAAGTTAATCTCTATCCTAAGTCATATGCTTTTATTAAGTAAAAGTGTCACTTGAGGATAAGTAACATTTATGTTTGGGGGATTTTGATACACCAAAATAATATGTTATTTTAAGTATAGATTTTATGCTTATTTTTTGTGATATTGCCCTTTAAAGAAGGTTATTCTCATGTTTTTGTTGCAGGCATATCAATTTTAGGTATTTGGAGCAAAAATAGCAAAAAAGACGAAATTTGGATCCATAACAGCGAATTTTGGGAAACTGGTGCAAGATGCGGCAATATACAGAGAACTGATGCAAGATGCGTTGATTGGCGCAAGATGCGCAAAAACCCAGAACAACGCGGTCTTCAGCAAACTAGCAAAAGATGTACCAGATTGGTGCATGATGGGCCATTTGGTAGAGAGTTGGCGCAAGATGTGTTAGAGATGACTTTTTGTAGATTAAGGAGGTTCAAGACAAATTTAGTGCGAATTTTCAAATGGACATTTGTTCTAAACACCGCTTAGAATGATTCAATGCATCTAGACACTTTGGAATGTTTTTTAATGAAGGGATATGTCTTTTGGATCAATGGACATATCTTTTGAATACAAAAGAGTTAACTTTTCAAAAGAATTTTAGAGGGAATTTTGAATTCTTTTTAGAGGGAGGCAACCTTTGATAAAAGAGAGGGAAGTTTAAGGCTTGAAGAGAGGAGTGGCGTGTAAAGGGGGCGACAAGAAGAGATAAAGAGAGAGAGAAAGTCAAGGGCCTGGAGATTTTCTTTAAGGATTGTAAAAGGAGAGGGATGGTGAGAGCTTTCTTCTTCATTAAATTTCTAAGAGAGAATTGAGAGTGCTTACAAAGAGAGAAAGGCTTGGAGAGAACTTCTAGGGATTTTCTTGGGAAGAATTGTAAGATAAGTTGTCTTTTATTTCTTTTGTTTTATAAATTTTTTTATATATGAAATTCGCATTTTATCGTAATATTATCATGAATTCTGAGTAATCTCCTTTATCCTTCTCCTGAATTTGAGATATGGTTTCGTGAAGGCTTGATTTTGTTTTATATGGTTTTAAATGTCAACAATTTATGGTGATTTGAACTCCAATCTTCATTTACTTTTTGATACCGAATGGGCTATGATTTCTACAACATGGGAAGAATCACATTTAATTTCATAGGAAAGTATTTCATCTATAGGGTTGAGTGCAAATAAATTGGGAAATATACTTTGTTGGATGCAGAATTGGAGATTTCAAGGTGACAGATTAAAATCCCCAATTTGGTTCAGGATATTGGAAACTGATGTGAGACTGTTAGCCCTCAGGTGAGGGAGTAGTGGAAGCTCTAGAGTGCCAGCCGGTATCCTCTCAGCCTAACCAAGGAATTATGGACCAAACTCTGTATTAGTCAATATTCTTTATGCACTCAAAAGAGGTTAAAGATTAGTATTACTCCTATTTGCCACAAAACAATTTATATATATATATATATATATTCAAATGATTTTAATTTCTTCACAATCCATATGGTCATTGTATAGGAGAAGGATACTTTTTTAAATTTGAACTTTCTATCACAAAAACTTGGTTTAAGTTTCGTAAGTTTACTTTTGAAAGTTTAGCATTTAATTTAGTTAACCTTTTTATTCAACTGCATTTTAATTAGCATTCACATTGTTTCTTAATATTCAAATTTAGCACTTTACCTTTTGTAGCTTTAAAAATTGTACTTTACATTATAATTTTAAGATTTACTTATACGCATTTTCAACTTTCCTATGGGATCGATATCTAGGACTCCATTAACTCCCTTTTTTACTTGAGCGATACGTATACTTGTGTTATTTTTAAAGGGGATTTGACAGTTTAAAGATTTTTAAAAGGTAAAACTATTTTCACTGAAGTTATATTTTTTGGCATTAATTTGCATATTTGTTATTGTATCTGTCGTGTATATTTTGTAATATTGAAAAATATTTACAAAATTAACACACTAAATCCACCGGCATTAACTGCGCAAGTATACGTATCGTTTGAAGTAATTTAGGAATTTCTTTAAAAACCTACTATCAAACCAACAGAAAAAGCTGTAACTTTTTAGGAATAACTTATAAAGACTTCAATCTAAATTACAGATAAAAATGATAGGAGAATGGTGTCAAAATATTTGTAAGGGATTAAAACTAAATTTTTGTGCAATCTAAATTAAAGGAGAAAGCAAGAGCAAGGTTTACTAATAAAGTTTAAAACAATAATAAGGTTTAAAAGACTAATAATGTTTAAAGAGTTCAAGTACTAAGAAAAGATCTTTCCCCCTTGCAAAGAGATCTTAATCAGTGTAGTAATTTAATGATTAAAAATATAAATGTTGTATTGTGACAAATAGAAGAATACCTATTCTCCACCCCCTCTCAGTGCTAGCAAAGAAAATTGACTAACTTTAAGTTTGTTTCAGCTTGTGTAGTAGTGATGGGTAGATTCTACCTTATCGCTTCTAGATTACCCACTATTCCCTCTTTATAATACCTACTAGGGACCCTTAGATCCAAACTCAAGATCAAATTGACAAAAAGAATCTAGCCTGTCACCCTAGAAACATCAATTCTTAACCGATCAAAATTTATCTCCCTATCTATTTGCACTTCCCCTCAAACGATCACGATGACTCTTTCTGTTGTTAAGTGTGGTACTGACTAGTTGAGTGAAATCATAGCTCTCCCGGGTCATTATATTTTGCAACGGATTTTAACATTACAAATGGCTAGTTTGTAAAGTAAATGAAGAACCGGTGAAAATACCATCACAAATTTTAAATTAAAAACAAATATTTAAATCATTCTCATTTCACCACATTAATTCCCATATATAAGGAGGAAGAAAGGAAAACTTCTCAAAATTCATGGAGATAAAACAAAAACACTTGATTTGTATTGAAAGCCAAGTCTTAACGACAAAAACTTAAACATAAATACAAAGTACTTATCTTATGTCTTGTCCCTAAGCAATTCCTGAAGTTTCCTTCAAGCAATCTCCAAAATATTCTTACATAATCAAAGACTCATAAATATGAACTCACACACCCATAAGAGCCTCTCTAACTTCTTTAAAGCCCTTCCAAAGCGCTCTTTTAGTTCAGTAATTGACCCTATTTTATAGGACTCTGAAAATAACCAAGGATCACTTCAAGAATCCCTTTAAAATTTGTTCAAATACAATGCATCTTCTAGAGAAACCATTTCTGGCATAATGGCGCCACTCTGGGGCGCTATGGAACCCATCACATTGGGTTGCCAGTGTTATGGTGCTAAAGGTTTGTGTTATGACGCCATATGATGTTGTGCCATTTTGCTCTATTTTGTCGTCATTTTCTTTAAACATCTTTTTCTTTATTCCTGAAACCAAAAACATGCAATATACCTTCCTTTAAAATGTAATATCATAAAAAATGTGCAAAAAAATGAAGATTAATAGTACATTAAAAACAGGTAATTTTAAGGTGTATGGATTGGCTCTCTCATTTACAAGAATACGATCATTTCATCTAATGGAGGAACAATTATGAGTATGAGTTACCCTTCTCTTATTTCCACATGTGTATACCCATCTTTAAAGCATATTGGAAAATTTAGTTTAGAAACATATGGAAAGCATACTGGTTCGGGATCCAGGGGTAGAGGTTCAAATATTCTATCTACTTCAAATTCGAGAACTTGCATCTCTAGTACTTCTACTCTAGATACTATATTGGAGCAGTTATTCATACAATAAGGAGATATCTAACTTTAAAGAATCAGATACAAGGATTAGAGGTACATTTGGACCACAATGATGAGTATTTGTAGAGAAAGTTGATTATGATGCTTTTAATGAGACTCTAGTGAAATTTTTAAGGGCAATCATTCAGTTGAATTTTCTACATGCCCCAGATTTTCTCCATACGGGAGTGGTGGAGAGATGAATGAGGATGTTGATATTTATGATGATGAGGAAGAGGTGGAGGATGATTAGATTGTTTTTCCTTTACTTTAAATCTTGAATTTGGATTTCCTTTGTTAGTCATTTGATGTATTATAGTTGGATTGTTGTCTGTGTACTTTGATTATTATTTTTAGGTTTACATGAATGTTGGACTGCTGTGTTGCACTTTTTCATTTATGGTATAATTTCTTGCTTCTTTTTGCTCCAGTTTATATTATCGGTGTTTTAGAGTAGTTTTTTACTTTATGCTTATGTAGATAAACATGTTGAGTAGTTTTACCACTGCCCAACACCTGTCTTTACTACTTCTACTTGTACTACTCTCCTATTTACAACTTTTAATTTTTTTCTCTCTTTCTTCATATTTATTATGAGCTATACTCTTTTAAATTAATCAAAATTTTCAGTTTTGAGGAAGGGAGAAAAACTTTTTACAACTAAACCTTATTTGTCCTCAATAAACTATATTTTTGAAATTATTTTATGATAGTCTGTGGTATGTGGAGTTAGCTTTAGATAACAATATTTTTAATTTTATAAATGTCATAGTAGACTTAAGTAAAAGTTTTAAATAATATAGGTTAGTTTTAGGGTTAAGATATTTAGTATAAGAGTATAAGATTATGTTTTTACTATTCAATGCAAATGAAACTGTATCTTTGAAATATTAAGGATATTAGATAAAACTTAAAAAGAAAAAATTAAGAGTCTATGAAAAAAAAATTTCAAAGCTATTACGCATGTATCAAGTAAAGAAATGTGAGATGTTTTTAACTTTAAGAAGAGAATGGTGAAGTTTAAAATCATTTAAGGCTATCTAGGTAATCCTCACATAAAAAGAAAAGAAAAGAAAGGATTGAAAATGATCCTATAAGAAAAAGAAGAGCAAAAAGAAAAAAAATATGTGAGGAGAAGCTTAAGGATATGCATAATAAAAAATTGGCTTCACTTGAATCATCTTAAGGAAAGGGACTTAATTACATTTCTAAACTCATTTTTAAAAATTTATTAGCATCCTTACTAATATATTTCTCTTGAAATTATTTTTCTTTTAATTCTTCTAAGCATTCTCAATATGACAAATTACAGTTATTCTTAAAATGAATAAAAAATCAGAACTCTTAGACTTGATTATTAGATATTCTTACTTTTTAGTTTTAACCTGAGTTATTTAAATTTTTTTTAAAAATTTTCACTATTGCATTTATAGGACAAAACTATAGAAATCTTTGAGTAAAGCTCATTATCATAAGTTATGAATTTTTACATAGCATAAGGAGTTACTTGAGGACAAGTAATGTTTAAGTTTGGGGGAATTGATGCACCTTAAAATTACCTATTTTTAATATATATTTAATGTTAAATTACATATTTTTAATATACATTTAATGTAAATTACCTATTTTTAATATACATTTAATGTTAATTTTATGCACATTTTTTATGATATTGCGCTTTAAAGAAATGTATTTTTCATGTTTTTGGTTTTAGGTACAAGGAATGGATCTTTAGAGAAAATGAGGACAAAATGGAGCAAAATGACACAACATCATATGGGCGCCATAGCGCTATTTCACAGACGTGATGGGCGTCATAGTGCCCAGAGTGGTGTCATAGTGCCAAAAACAGTTTCTCTAGAAGATGCAATTAATTTGGTTAAATTTTGAATGGGTGCTTGAAGTGACCCACGGTTATTTTAATATTTTTATTAAATGGGACCAATGACTGTTCAAAAGGGGGCTGAGAAGAGGTTTAGAGAGGTTGTAGTGGGTTTGTGAGTTCATATTTGAGAGAGTTTGTATTGTGTAAGAAGAGTTTGGAGATTGCTTGAAGGAAACTTCAGGAATTGGTTAGGGAGAAGACATAAGATAAGTACTTTGTAATTATGTTTGAGTTTTTTTTTAAGACTTAGCTTTCAATACAAATCATGTGTTTTTGTTTTATCTCCATGAATTCTAACAAGTTTTTCTTTATTTCTCTTTGCATTTAGGAATTAATCATGTGGGATGAGAATGATTTGAATATTTCTTTTTAATTCAAAATTTGTGATGGTATTTTCACTGGTTCTTAATTTATTTTACAAACTGTTCATTTGTGATGTTAAAATTTATTGTGAAACATAATGACCCGGGAGGGCTATGATTTCACTCAACTAGTGAGTACCACACTTAACTTTGGAAAGAGTCATCGTGATCGTCTGAGGGGAAGTGCAAATAGATAGGGAGATAAGTTTTGATAGGCTAGGAATTGATGTTTTTAGGGTGAGAGGATAGATTCTTTTATCAGTTAGATATTGAGTTTGGATCTAAGGGTCCCTGGTAGGTCTTATAGAGAGGGCACAGTGGGTAATCTAGAAGTGAGAGGCTAGAATCTATTTAGCACTACTACATAAGCTGGAACAAATATAAGGTTAGCCAATAATCTTTGTTAGCACCGAGAGGGGGTAAAAAATAGGTATGCTCCAAAATACATCATTTTATATTTTTAATCATTCAATTCATACACTGATTAAGATCTCTTTGCAAGGGGAATTTTTTTTTCTTAATATTTGAACTCTTTTAAACTTTATTAGTATTTTAAACTTTCTTCTTACTTTCTAATTAAATTGTGATTGCACATAAATTTAGTTTTAATCCTTTACAAATATTTTGACACCATTCTCCTATCATTTTTATCTGCAATTTAGATAGAAGTTTTTTAAGTCATTATTAAAAAGTTACCACTTTCACTTTGGGTTTGATACTATGGTTTTTAAAGAAAGTTTTATATTACTTGAAATGATATGTATACTTGCGTAGTAACCCTAACGTGAAGACTTATTATTTCTTTTCTAAATTATTTTATTTAGCACACTAGCCACTAAATATAATTTGGGCCAAGTATTTCCCAATATTTTGAAATATAAATATCTCTGCAATTGTGAGTCCGGTTAGAACCCATTTTGGATCCTCCATATGTTGGCCTAGCCATCCAAGCTAAAGGCTAAAGGTTTAGGGACAACCAGCATGAGTTTTCAAAAGAGGAAGAAAAGGTTAAGCATGGCTTATTTTAGGGTCTTGGGAAAGTGTGATCGTGATAGGTTCAAGTGTGTGTGTGTAAGCCTAACCAAGACCAAAACACCCAGAGCTAACTCTAAGGCCTGAAATTCTTATGGGGACTCCCCTTGAGTTTCCTTATGTTGGCTCCAACCTACTAAGTGCTAGAAGTTAAAACCATACATGTGAAACTCCAAGAAGTGTAAAGAGGTGTTTAGAATTTCTAAGGGTTAGCGTTCCACTGCTAATCCTCTAGGATAGTCAACAAGAAGGTCCTATGGGTAAGTCATAGGCTCTTAAGAGAGGAAGACTAAACCTCAACAAAAGTGAGGTCAACAACCACTCAGTTTTTTCCCATTATCTTTATTGAAATTTGAAAAAAAATGGTAGGAGGCTAACCAACCAATCATTACGAACTTATGAACTTATTGAGTTCATGATCAGGAGATTCAAAAACTACACACCTACATTTTAGCACTTCTTTTCAAAAATTTCGTGAGGTACATATCATAATATCAATCTTCACCTTATACTTGTTTCTTCTTTAAAAAAAATCAAGAAGGGTTCATGCACTACTACTGTGGACCTTTATGGTTCTGTCAAAATCCTATACTTACTCATGTTGTGTGTGAAACATACCCTCTTCTTCCACTCACTCTGAAACCTATTTTTGAGGTTTGTCATCTTCACATTCAAAAGAAAGATTACAATATCATTATTTTGCTCCTTCGAGAGGAGCACCTGATGTAAAAAGTTAATGGACCCCTCCAAACAAGTGTACATGATGATCACCATCACACTCAGAATAGAGTTATGACTAATTTTAGCAAGCATGATCCCAAAAGATTGAAGACATTGACAATCTCTCCATATGAAGGAAATATCAGTCAAAGTTGTAACATGTCCGAGTAGAGACGTATCTCATGGAGATAGATAGTTTCAGATTTTCTTCATTCTTAACAAAACTCAAAGTCAATTCTTTACTAAAAACATATTCTAATTATGCATTAGCCAGTGCCTTACCATCCATCGGCAACTCTTTTAGAAGCCTAGTCCAGGAAAAACTAACGACACTTTCTTAAACTAGGCACCATCATTGGAGAAGAAGTTATTATATTAGNACAAAACTCAAAGTCAATTCTTTACTAAAAACATATTCTAATTATGCATTAGCCAGTGCCTTACCATCCATCCGCAACTCTTTTAGAAGCCTAGTCCAGGAAAAACTAACGACACTTTTTTAAACTAGGCACCATCATTGGAGAAGAAGTTATTATATTATAATTTAATTCTTAGAAGATTGCATTCAAGAAGTACAAAGGATAACATTGCCTCTGAATCCATCTCTTACAAAATAAAATAAGTTATATAGCTCAAATTAGGAGATAAAAAGAATAGAAACTGAATTATTGGAAATTAGGAGATAAAAAGAAATATAGCTCAAATGGCTTATAAATTATTGGTCTTAATAGAAAGTAAAAAAAAAGGAAACTGAATAATAAAAAAAGCTTAATATAGAAACTGAATGGTTTGATCATTTATTCATTTAAAAAATTGTCAATTTTTATAATAACAAAGATTGATTACAAATAAGCAGACATAATAAAAACTATCACGACATGATAAATTATTACAAATAAAAATGAAACAAATGATTATTACTAACAANATTGTCAATTTTTATAATAACAAAGATTGATTACAAATAAGCAGACATAATAAAAACTATCACGACATGATATATTATTACAAATAAAAATGAAACAAATGATTATTACTAACAGCATCAATATCTCTTGATCGAGGACGACATTGAAAAGCTAATCAAACACTAGAGAGAAAGTTATTGAAAATTTTCAAGTCAAGATGACGAGAGTGGAAAAATAACTCTGCTCTCATCACCTCTAGCTTCCATCAGGTGCAATGAAACTTTCCTTGAATTTCGCATCTAATTAAAAAATCTGTTTATGTAACTTCAGAGCAACCACCACGTCTTTGGCCTCATGATTGGTGATGTTCTCTCAGGCACACGATAAATCCTAATCTAAGATAGTCAAATTCTCTATCAAATAATTGTACTTTAATGTTTTGATCACCTCCATGTCACATGATGTACTTAATTCCAACCTTGTGGGCCTCAATACTCTTTCAACTAGGTTAGATTTTATTTCAAGGATCCGAACAGCATCCCCCTTGGAGATATGGTTGGAAGCCAACATGATTGGCTCCATTATGATCTAGACATCAGCAGCAACTAGCTCCAGTCCCTTCACATTATTCTTGACCGTTTTCTCTACAAGTAGAAAGAGATTGTATTCACTAGAAAATTTAGGTTGAATTTGACAAGACAATGCTGCATTACCTTTAGGGAATAAGGTAACACCACCTTGGTCCAGCACTTCGCCTTCCTCAACAAAATCTCCTGAAGGGACCCCTTAAATTGAAGGAGACTCCCTAAAGATAGTAGCAAGAATGACCTATTAATAAACTTAAAGATTAAAATTTCAACAAGACATAAGATTTCTTACATAGAATTGTCCGTCCAACCACCAAAAAGTAAGAAACATAGTACAATTACTACCTGAGCTGATTTAGACGATGGCCACACTAACTTGGATTCCCTGTACCCTTGGAACAAATCAGAGATTGAACTTCCACCAGATTATTCAGATTAAGTGGAGTTCTTTCAAATCAATAGATCTCATAAAGAAGTGATATCATGCCATAGTCCAAGAGAGACTCCCCTGCCTTGTTTTCAACTAGATCTGAAACATCCACAATCCCTATAGGGAGGTCACATGAAGTACCCTCCCTCGGGATGCTCTGTTCCTCAGAAGACTTAATTCCCTTATGCGGTTTTTCTCCTATAAAATGAAGAACAACATGTCTTTTCTGAAAAACATATCATAGAGGTGTTCCCTTAAGATCATTATCCTATCTAAACTGATCTTATTCATCTAGCAATGGAGATAAGAATTTTTTTTTGAATCATAGCAATTATAATGAAATTTTGAAACTCTCACAAAATGCTTTTATAA
>JXCR01137942.1:4629-16258 GCA_002079205.1 Phalaenopsis hybrid cultivar | reverse complement strand
AATACCTTTTTTCCATTTTTTTTAATCCGGTTGCGAGGTCTGAATAATAGGTATGAATCATATAGTCCGTGCTCCAGAATGGTCCATAAATATTTGAATCATTTGTTCAAATATTTATTTTCTTGATCTATTCTATATAGTCCGTGCTCCAGAGACCTACAATAAATATCTGACGGTAGAATCATCTTGATAGAGATGACAAATCCATTCTTTGTATTATCAATAGGATCAATTATAACAAGTCACACGCTCATATTCCGGAAATGAAATATCGAAACAAAAAAATTTCACGATCGAACTACCAGAATGGTCCATAAATCCAACNACAGTTTCAATATTACCCATGCGTAATCCTTTGTATAGACGTTGAGGTGGACGGACACTAAGATGGAATAGATNACCCGGAGATAGAGTCAAAATTGAAATGAGTCGTTATGATTCAACCAGGGGACGTATAATTTATAGACTTTGTAAAAAAGATTTGAACGATTAGATCGTTCTTTTAAACATTCTTTTAGTAGAGATATAATTCAAAGTTGAAAAATGCAATAAACTGATTTTTGTTTAAAAAAAATCGATTTAGAATGAAAGTAAGGAATGATAAATATGAAGATAAGGGCTTCTGTTCGTAAAATTTGTGAAAAATGTCGCTTGATTCGTAGGCGGGGGCGGATTATAGTTATTTGTTCCAATCCGAGACATAAACAGAGACAGGGGTAAAGAACTTTTTCATTTTTCTTTTGAAAAGAAAACCCATGTACATGTAAAAAGAAATAAGAAAGGATTCATTTTCATATGAAATGGATATCCCCGTCTCTTTCTGTAGATTTCTGATTCATTTTTCTTTTTATTTTATTCTTATAAATTCTAAATATAATCTAATAAAATATGACAAAACCTATAGCAAAAATTAGTTTACGTAAGAATGCACGTATTGGTTCAAATAAGAATGAACGTAGAATACCAAAAGGAGTTATTCATGTTCAAGCGAGTTTCAATAATACTATTGTAACTGTTACAGACGTACGAGGTCGGGTGGTTTCTTGGGCTTCCGCAGGTACTTCTGGATTCAGAGGCACAAGAAAAGGAACACCCTATGCTGCTCAAGCCGCAGCATTTAATGCTATTCGTACATTAGTTGATCAGGGTATGCAACGAGCAGAAGTTATGATAAAAGGTCCAGGTCTCGGAAGAGATGCGGCATTACGAGCTATTCGTAGAAATGGGATACTATTAAGTTTCGTACGTGATGTAACACCCATGCCGCATAATGGATGTCGCCCCCCTAAAAAAAGACGTGTGTAGAAATAAGAATTCAAGAGATTCCAAGAGAAATAAATGATTCAATGATTCTGATCCAATAATTCTAAATAAAAGAAAAATAATAGTATGGTTCGAGAAGACGTAGTAGGATCCACTCGAACACTACAGTGGAAATGTGTTGAATCAAGAGTAGACAGCAAGCGTCTTTATTATGGTCGTTTCGTTCTGTCCCCGCTTATGAAAGGTCAAGCCGATACCATAGGTATTGCCATACGAAGGGCTTTACTTGGAGAAATAGAAGGAACATGTATCACACGTGCAACATCTGAAAATGTGCTGCATGAATATTCTACGATAGCAGGTATTGAAGAATCAGTACATGAGATTTTACTCAATTTGAAAGATATTGTATTGAGAAGTAATCTTTATGGAGTTAGGAACGCATCCATTTGCGTCAGGGGTCCCAAATACATAACAGCTCAAGATATCATCTCACCACCTTCTGTAGAAATAGTTGACACGACACAGCATATAGCTAACCTGACAGAACCAATTAATTTGTGTATTGAATTACAAATTAAGAGAGATCGCGGATATTGTATGAAATCCACAAATGACTCTCACGATGGAAGTTATCCTATAGATATTGTATCTATGCCTGTTCGAAATGCGAATCATAGTATTCATTCTTATGGGAATGGGAATGAAAAACAAGAGATACTCTTTATAGAAATATGGACGAATGGAAGTTTAACTCCTAAAGAAGCACTTTATGAAGCTTCTCGTAATTTGATTGATTTATTGATTCCTTTTCTACATGCAGAGGAAGAGGACATGAATTTCAAGGAAAATGAAAACAGATGGAATCTACCCCCTTTTTCCTTTCAAGACAAATTTACTAATCTCAAGAAAAACAAAAAAGGAATCCCATTGACATGTATTTTTATTGACCAATCAGAATTGTCTTCCAGGACCTATAATTGTCTCAAAAGATCCAATATACATACATTATTGGACCTTTTGAGTCACAGTCAAGAAGATCTTATGAAAATGGAATATTTTCGCACAGAAGATGTAAAACAGATATTGAGCACTGTACAGAAGCATTTTGCAATAAATTTACTTAAGAAAAAGTTATAATTTTAAATTCATTGGATTCTTTTCATTTTTTCTTTTTTAGAAAGAAAAAAGAAAAGAATAAGTTTTGAATCTCCGACACAGTCCATATATTTGCAGAATAGATCATAAAAAGATTGATGTATCTAAGGAAGATCCAGAAGGGGATCTTCCTTAGATATCTATGTTGTGGTATTTAACGGTTTAATCAATTTGAAAAAGACCTAAAGTTAAGGATTTCTCAATAGGTAAAGTTGCTCCAATCCCTAACCAAAGAGCTACTGCGGTACCGATCAAAAAGACTGTTGTGGCTACTGGACGACGAAATGGATTTTGGAATTTATTGACATTCTCCAAAAAAGGTACTGTCAATAATCCTAGTGGTACTGAAACCATTAAAAGAACACCCAATAACTTATTGGGTACTGTGCGAAGTATTTGAAATACGGGAAAAAAGTACCATTCGGGTAATATTTCCAACGGAGTTGCAAACGGATCCGCCGGTTCACCGATCATTGACGGCTCTAGAACTGCTAAGCCCACATTACATGCAATAGTGCCTAGAATTACTACTGGAAAAATATATAAAAGATCATTGGGCCATGCAGGTTCTCCATAATAATTATGTCCCATCCCTTTAGCTAATTTAGCTCTTAATACAGGATCATTCAAATCAGGTTTCTTTGTTATTTGGATAGGTGAATTCTTGTGGATCCATCCCCCAAAGGAACCGGACATGATAATTTTTTATCATCCGGCTCGAGCAAGAATCAAAAGAATCACAGAAATAGATTCATAGAACATAAATAGGTCCATAGAACCATAGAAGATCTATATTTCATACATATCTACATAGATAATGTAGAATGATTCTATGTAATAAAAGATTTCTAAAATGACATTTCCTCAAGTTTCAACGATTCATTATTCATTGCAAAGAATTCAGTTCTGACAACAAGGAAATGCTCAATATCCAAGTCGGCTTACAAATTAGATCATGATCAAGTGCTTTTTGGATTGTCTCATGTCTTTTGGTTAGTATTTATTCCCACAATATCTTGATTGTATTCCATACAAAAATACAAAATTTTTACTTGTTACTAATAAAATCTTAGCCCCGTTCTTCCTTAGATCCCTTTTTTCACTCCGATAGTATCATAGATCAGGGTTGATGCAGAGGAAATGAATGCATCTACATACTATAAAAACTTACTAAGATTACTATCCAATTAGACTATCAAATTAATTTTAAGAAAAATTACTAAAAAAAAGAAAAATCAAACAAAGTGAATAAATAGAACATTAGATCATTCCACATCACTTATTATAGGGATCTTACGGAGCCTTTTCATGCATGACAAGATTCGGGTATGATCATAGAAAATATTCTCCTCAAGCGAACCGGCCTATCCTATTATCCTATGCTATATAAAGGGATTGACGTAATGTGATGGTTGGATGCGGAGACACATTGGGTTGTGAATTCCAACATGGCGGATAAAATCATATATCTGCACGGGCCAATCAATAGTTCAAGTCACACACTCCCATAATCCATCCTCTGTTTAGGAAAATATACTTCAACTATTCTATTCGTATCAAATAAAAAATACTTCAGAGTTGAATAGAAGTATCCAAATAACATGCCTTATTTTTAAACAATCCATATTTGTAGCAATGAAAGACTCTTGTCCCTCCCCGATATGATAAATTACAAATATCTATGATCTGCTTTTTCTATAAAGGACCCGAAATACCTTGCTTACGTATCATTGGAAAGTGCATTAACATAAATACGGCAGTAAGAAGAGGTAATACAAAAGTATGTAAACTATAAAAACGAGTCAAAGTGGACTGGCCCACACTAGCACTTCCACGTAATAATTCTACCAAAGGTGATCCTATTATAGGAATAGCTTCAGGCACACCTGTTACAATTTTTACTGCCCAATAGCCAATTTGGTCCCAAGGTAAGGAATAACCAGTTACGCCAAAAGATGCGGTCAATACAGCCAGAACCACCCCGGTAACCCAAGTTAATTCGCGAGGTTTTTTAAAACCACCCGTAAGATACACACGAAATACGTGCAAGATCATCATTAGAACCATCATACTTGCTGACCATCGATGAACTGATCGAATTAACCAACCAAAGTTGGCCTCAGTCATTATGTATTGAACAGAAGAAAAAGCCTCTGTAACAGTTGGACGATAGTAAAAGGTCATAGCAAAACCCGTAGCTACTTGTACTAAAAAACAGGTAAGCGTAATCCCTCCTAGACAATAAAATATGTTGACATGAGGAGGAACATATTTACTAGTTATATCATCTGCAATCGCTTGAATCTCGAGACGTTCCTCGAACCAATCATATACTTTATTGAGATAGGTAATCCAAGAAAGACTCCCCCTCTGAGAGCCGTATATGAGAATTTCATCTCGTACGGCTCAAGCCAAAACCCACAAATACTAGTTTCAACGGATATGGAATATTTTATATAGAGTTTCAAACTTCTTGTGGTTTAGCCGCTTGACTCGATTTGACCCAAAGATACGAAGTAAGAAAAATCCGGAATCTCTTCTTTGTGATGATAGTACCAAGAAATAAAATCTCAAGTTGGCTCATCCATCTTTTTTTATGTTAATCGTGGCAGGCCTCTTGAATCTTCTCTTCCCTATCTTTTTTTTGATAGGAATTTTCTTGTTGAGACCCTATGAATCAATTGAAACCTCAGATTCATACTAGAACCACGATGATTTAAGAAAACCAAAGCTAAACTCAAAGGGTTTCTGAGTAAAAACCATTTGATCATCATTTCTTCAATGAATGTAATAACTCAACAAAATCTATAGAAAGAGTTTTCTTTCGGAGAAAAAATTGTTTGATTTAGAAAAAGAAAATACCTTTTTCCCATTTTTTTTAATCCGGTTGCGAGGTCTGAATATTAGGTATGAATCATAGTTCAAATATTTCTTTTCTTGATCTATTCTATATAGTCCGTGCTCTAGAGGCCTACAATAAATATCTGACGGTAGAATCATCTTGATAGAGATGACAAATCCATTCTTTGTATTATCAATAGGATCAATTATAACAAGTCACACGCTCATATTCCTGAAATGAAATATCGAAACAAATAAATTTCACGATCGAACTACCAGAATGGTCTATAAATCCAAGTCTTAAGTTAATCTTAAGTTAAATTCTTAAGTATTTTATTAAGTATTTTAATATTTTAAGCATTAAGTAAGTATAAGTAAAATAATCTTTTTTGATTGAAAAACTAGGATTTCCTAATTTTTATGAACCTAATTAATTGAAATTCCATCATCTAGTAAAACAGATGAATTATAAATTTCTAAAATAATAGATAGAAATATTGCAAATAGAGTCATTGCAACTCCCATAAGTGGCGTAGTCCCCTACCCTGGAGCCACTTTTCCATATTCTGAATTCAATGATTTCAATAAACTCCCTACGCCAGTTTGTCTTGGCCCAGATCTAGAACTACTCTCAATGGTTTTTGTAGCCATAAATCCTTTTTCATTCATGGGTTGAAATCTGTTGACTTTGTATACTATTCCGTTGTAGTTGTAAATTAAACGACATTATCGTGATCTTGAAATTATCGAAAAAATGGAAACAGCAACCCTAGGTCGCCATCTCCATATCCGGTTTACTTGTAAGCTTTACTGGGTATGCCTTATATACCGCTTTTGGGCAACCCTCTCAAAAATTAAGAGATCCCTTCGAAGAACATGGGGACTAGCTGAAGTAATGAGCCCAGATATTCATATTGGGGCTCATTACTTCAATGGAAATAATGAAAAATTAATTTTTTTTTAGTTGGAACTTTAGGTTGTTCTCGAAAAAAGATAGCAAAAAAAATTATCCCTAAAGTCGACTAAAAGAAATGTATAAACCAATGCTTCCATAGATTCGATCGTGGTTTACAATTATAGCTTCCACACCTATTCATTTTGGATCATTTACTAAATAAATTCTAAAATTAGATTTACTAATTTACTATTAGATTAATATAGTATATATATATATATATATAGATATAGATAGTAATATTGAATATGAAATAGATATTGAATATGAAATAGATAATAGATGAAATAAATATAGAAAATAATAGAAAATTATAAAATAGAAATCTAATCTAAATCTAAATTTCTATACTTTAAATACTATTTAAATACTAGAAGAAAATAAAAAAATAGAGGCAACAGATGGTAAAGGAATTTTGTATTAGACTGCTTGTCTCCTTGNAAATCTAATCTAAATCTAAATTTCTATACTTTAAATACTATTTAAATACTAGAAGAAAATAAGAAAATAGAGGCAAAAGATGGTAAAGGAATTTTGTATTAGACTGNATAATCTAAATCTAAATTTCTATACTTTAAATACTATTTAAATACTAGAAGAAAATAAAAAAATAGAGGCAAAAGATGATAAAGGAATTTTGTATTAGACTGCCTCTCTCCTTGTAGTTGGATCTCCAAGTTTTTGAAATGCTCCAAATTCCACTTGAGCATCCAAATCTGGATCAATACCGGCAAAAACATCTCTGAACAAGGTTCTGCCGCCGTGCCAAATATGTCCAAAAAAGAAGAGCAAAGCGAATGTAGCATGCCCAAAAGTGAACCAACCCCTTGGACTGCTACGAAAAACACCATCGGATTTCAAAGTAGCCCGGTCTAATTCAAAAATTTCACCCAATTGGGCACGTCTAGCATATTTTTTCACAGTAGCAGGATCACTATAAATGACCCCATTGAGCTCGCCACCATAAAATTCAACAGTTACCCCTACTTGTTCAACACTATACTTGGATTCTGCCCTTCTAAAAGGAACATCAGCCCTCACAATTCCGTCTGCATCTACCAAAACTACTGGAAATGTTTCAAAAAAGGTAGGCATACGACGTACAAAGAGTTCGTGCCCTTCTTTATCTCTAAATATGGGGTGCCCTAACCACCCAACAGCTATTCCATCTCCGTTATCCATTGAGCCTGCTCTGAATAATCCTCCTTTCGCCGGATTATTACCAATGTAATCATAAAAAGCTAATTTTTCGGGAATTTTAGACCAAGCTTCCGATAAGCTCAGATTTTCGGCTAGTCCAGCCCCAACTCTTCGATAGATTTCTTGTTGGAAATACCCCTGATCCCACTGATAACGAGTGGGGCCAAATAATTCGATTGGGGTAGTTGCTGAACCATACCACATAGTTCCAGCAACAACGAAAGCTGCAAAAAAAACAGCAGCAATACTACTGGAAAGGACAGTTTCAATATTACCCATGCGTAATCCTTTGTATAGACGTTGAGGCGGACGGACACTAAGATGGAATAGACCCGCTAATATGCCCAATGTACCTGCTGCAATATGATGAGAAGCTATTCCCCCCGGAACAAAAGGATCAAAACCTTCCGCACCCCATGCTGGATTTACAGATTGTACTTTTCCAGTTAGTCCATAAGGATCAGACACCCATATTCCAGGACCATATAAGCCTGTTACATGAAATGCACCAAAGCCAAAGCAAGCGATTCCTGAAAGGAATAAATGAATTCCAAAAATCTTGGGCAAATCCAAAGAAGGTTTTCCCGTACGTTCATCACAGAATATTTCTAGGTCCCAATACACCCAATGCCAGATAGCTGCCAAGAAGCACAAGCCAGAAAACAAAATATGTGCCCCTGCCACGCCTTCATAACTCCAAATGCCCGGATTCGTTATAGTTCCTCCCGAGATACTCCAACCCCCCCATGAATTGGTTATTCCTAAACGAGTCATGAAGGGTATAACGAACATGCCTTGTCTCCACATTGGATCAAGAACAGGGTCAGAGGGATCAAAAACCGCTAATTCGTATAGAGCCATCGAGCCGGCCCAACCAGAAACCAGAGCTGTATGCATTATATGGACAGAAAGTAATCGACCGGGATCATTCAATACAACAGTATGAACACGATACCAAGGTAAACCCATGTAAATACCCCTTTCTGAAAAAGAAATAGACATTATGTAACTTTCTCGCATTGGAAAAGACTAGACCATGTATTTCACCTGTTTGGTAGATTTTGTATAGGAAAGGATTACTATTTCTTTGTATTCCCTTCTTTTATTTTTTTTCTTTTTAATGAAATAGAATAGAAAGAATTTGAAATAGAGAGAGGAGAGAACAATTCTCTTTCTTTCTATTTAGAAGAACAAAGAGAAACAGATCTTATTCTATACCCGATAAATACCAATACGCAATGGTAGGATTTTGAGGGAAAAAATGCATAGATACTCTTTTCGAATTTGAAATCATTCGAACAGTTGGCTGATTCGATTGATCCCGTTCATCAAAATTTTTATTTATTCATTCTGTCTTCCTCTATGAACCTTCTACTCCTATATATTCTATACTATACATTCTATATATAATACTATATATAATAGCAATATATAATAGAATATAACGAATCTATAATATAAGATCCTAAATCTAAAGAATATTAAAAAGAAAAAAAAAAGAAAATAAAATCTATAATATAAAATAAGAATAGAATAGAATATTCTAGAATATAAAAATATATAAAAATGGAAAATAAAGAGAAAAAATAATGAAGACAATAAAACCATTGTTACGTTTTCATATTAAAGTAAAGTATAGTACTTCATTTTTTTATTTATCTTAATGCCCATTGGTGTTCCAAAAGTGCCTTTTCGGAATCCTGGAGAGGAAGATGCAGTTTGGGTTGACGTATAGTGCGACTTGTCAGACATATTGGTCATATGGTATTTCCCCGTTATCTCCCCCGATCGAGTATTCTCTGTTTCGCCCAATCCAATAAATATATATTGGATATTTTATTGATTGAACCATCAATAATTTGGAGCGTGAAGCACAATAATTCCTATTGGGGATCAATATTATCAATTCAAATAATTGATGGTTTACTTGGACTGATAAAATAAAGTATCCAGGCTCCGTTCATATAATACCTAATTGGAAATGGTAAGAGTAATAATGGGAGTGTAAAATGTAGTAATAGAAATCATAAATATTAAAGAAATAAAGAATAATAATATAATAAAGAAAGATAAAATAGAAATTTCATGAAATTCTTCATAAATTTGAGATTCATTAGTAATTAAATAGAATATGAATATAATATAACTTACTATAATAGAAAGATAATAGAATCTTAGAATAGAATATATTATTAGAATATATGATGATTATGATTACACAATTACCGCTTGTATAATATAGAATAGACTCTTTTTACTATAGGGATAATATCAAACTACATACCAATGAAGTAGTATGATTAATACATCAAATATTTTGGGGAAAGGTATGAAACAATTGAAAAAAAAAAGAAGTGGTACTGGAAACATTTGACCTATATGCGCAAATGGAATTCGGGCAATTCTTCCCCCGGAGTAGAACAAGAACCTGAAAGAATTGAAAGGGCCCATTCAGGAACAAGAAAATTACATCTTTGCACTCTCTTTTAATCTTATCACCTTTCTATTTATATCTGCATCCCTCCCTTAATATTTTTCTATCGCTCTACATCCTTTGCACTATCCCTTTATAATTTTCTATTGCTCTACATCTTTTGCATCCTTTTCTCTCTCACACAATATCTCTATTCCCTCCCTTAATATTTTTCTATTGCTCTACATCATCTGCACCCTCTCTTAATCTTTTCACCTTTCTCATTATGTCCTTCTCTCTAGCTTGTACTTTTTTATTTTTATCCTTGCCTTCCTGCCTCCCTCCCTCCTTTTCTCTCTCTCTCACAATATCTCTATTCCCTCCTTTAATATTTTTCTATTGCTCTACATCCTTTGAACTCTCCCTCGCTCTCCTTCTTACTCTCCCTCTCATTCTATTGAAAATTCTATATCTCTCACACCCTCTTATTTATCTCTCAATCAATCTCTCTCGCCCTTCCTCCGTCACACTTTCTCTTTCTGTCACTCCCTCTCTCCCCCTCTCTTTTTATCGCTCCTACCTATCTCAGGTTCTCTCTCACTCTCTATTGAAATCTCTATCTCCCTTTATCTCTCTCTCTTGCTCCCCCTCTATCTTCCTCTCTCTTTGACTTCCTATCTTTTTTTATATCACTCACTCTTTCTTGCACGCACTCTCTATTTCTCCTCTCACTTTTCCCTTTCTTCTCTCTTCCCATCCTTCCCACCCTCTCTCTCCCTTTATCCCTCTCCTTCCTTATCCACCACACTCTTTCTACCCCTCGCTCCTTCCCTCCCTCCCACACTTCTCTTATCTCATTCTCTCTTTTTTCTCTCTTTCCTTTTCTATATCTCCCTCCCTCTCTTCTTCTCCTCCCTCTCCCACTCTATCCCTCTCTCTTTTCTCAATCCCTCCAATGCTCTTTTGTTCTCTCTCTTCATTAGTCTCTCTCTTTCCACCCTCTTATGTATTCTCTCTTCTCTCAATTTTGTTCTCCCTCTCTTCATCCCTCTTTCTTTCTTTATCCTTTATTATTTCTATTAATATCTCTCCCTTCATCATTTTCTCTCCCTCGCTCTTCCTCCCCCTCCCTATCTCACACCCTCTTACTCTCTCTTCTCTTGCTATCTTTCTTCTCTCATATCTTTCTTATTCTCACTCTTCCTCATTCTTCCTATATCTTCCTTTCTAACTCACAATACATTTCTCTTACTGTCACTTCCCTATCATTATCTCTTTCTCCTCTCACTCTCTTTCCCTCGCTCGCTCTTCCTTCTCTTCCTTGCTTTTTTTCTCTCTCCCTTAATTGTTTTGACTTTCTCTTCACTCTTTCCTCTCTCTATCACGCTTGATCTCCCTCTCTTCTTTCTATTCTCAGTCTCTCCCCCTCTCTATTAATAACTATTTCTTCCTCCTTTTCTAGCTTAATCTCTTTTGTCTCTCTTTTATCTCTCTAGATCTCTTTGAATCTTCCCATCTTTCTCACACTCCCTCCTTATTACTCCCTCTTTCTCTTGCTCTCTCTCACTCTCTCCCTTTCTTTGACTCTCCATATTTCCCTCTCTTAATCTTCTAATAGTCTACATCAATCTAATTATGTCCCACTCTATTCAAGTCACTCACATTCTCTCCCCTTCCCTCTCTTACCTCTCACTCTCTCTATCTCTCTGTTTCATGCTCTCTCTTCTCTATCCCTCTCACTCACTGATCACTCTCTCCCCATTCTTAACCCTATCCAACTCTCAATATCTCCTACCCTT
>JXCR01137941.1:43328-58427 GCA_002079205.1 Phalaenopsis hybrid cultivar | reverse complement strand
GTTAGGAATGCAAGTGGCGGGTAGAATATTCCACTTGACCATTCTCTTTATCATCCACTTTATTATTGGTGGTAACGGATCCACTTGGTCGTATCTGAGGATCCCAGGCAGATTCCCCTGTCTGTCGTTTGTAAAATTGTAGCAACATCCGCACTGGATGGTCATTCTTCCCTTTCCTTGCAACCATTTCTTCGGCTCGGAATACGTTCTTTCCATGAGAAGGCTTGCTCGACCTCTATCTCTTAAATTGAAGATGCAGTCCAGGATGCTTCTTTCATCAGTTTCAGAGAAAACCCTGGTATATAACTCTAGGCCCTCCAATATGTTGATAAACTTTTCTTGAACCTCTTCATAGAACTCGAATTCTCTTTTGTTTACCTTGCTTATTTTGTAGTATTCTACCATACCGGGAGTTGGCAGCTGCCTGGGGCGTTCCTTCCTCCAGACCTCGGCGGGAATCCAAACCGGTGCTGGCTGATCCGGAATATGAGATTCAGCCTCAAGTGGGATGTATGATCCTGGGCTCTGCGGTGCGCGTTGATCCGTCCCCAGTGGGACATACGGCTCATTTGCCACAAAATCTGGAGTCTGAGACTCGTTGTTGCTTGAAGTGTATTCTTCTAAGGTACTGAAACGCTGTAGATGGAGAACGTTGCAGTCCGGGCATTCTACAAATGCGCCCGTGACTGATGTCCTGACTGGTATCTCGACATTGCATGTTAGGCAACCTCTGCACAAGATATCTGGGACCGGGGGAACATCTAATCCTGTCACAAATCCTGAATCTTCATCTATAGTGGACAGGCTGGCAGAAGTTTCTCTCAGATTTGGATCATAGATATGTCCATCAGGAATGGGTGTAAGAAAACTGCTCACGTCTCTTTGGCGCTTGCGCTCCTATCGCAGAAAGGCTCTCTGTTTCTTTCGGCTTGCATTTTTGCGTTGCATCCTGCGGAGTGGAGTATTTGGTAGTTGTTCACTGTGGGCAAGCTATTAGGCCCCTTGCTGGAGTAGCTATCATGGAGGGCAGTCGGCTGGGCCCCTCCATCGGATCTTGTTCTGCAATCATGTCTTTACCTTTCTGTGACGCAACATCTTGAGTGGTCACCCTCAACAGTGAAGGTAGTCCCTTCTTTTCTTCATTGCTGACTACGTCCATTAGAGGACCGCCATAGTCCATATTAATCTGGTTGAAATCCATGTTGAAATCTATGCACCTCCTTGTGGCGCCATCTCTTCATTCAGCGCGAGGTTCCAGCCGTCCTGGAAGGCAAAGATCA
The DNA here is from genome assembly GCA_002079205.1 of Phalaenopsis hybrid cultivar. Taxonomy (NCBI): domain Eukaryota; kingdom Viridiplantae; phylum Streptophyta; class Magnoliopsida; order Asparagales; family Orchidaceae; genus Phalaenopsis; species Phalaenopsis hybrid cultivar. The sequence goes on along the minus strand of JXCR01137941.1, from coordinate 57,147 downwards.
GCCTCAGTCCTGACATTTTTCTGCAGGCGACAGAAAGAAACGTCAGTGGGCCGAAGTTTGCCATGAACAAGAACAAAATAGAGTATTTATTAAAGTAAATTTTAGTTTGTTTTGATGAAAAGGATTATTCATTTTATGTGTGAGTTTTGTTTTAATTTAGTAGAAAATTTTTAAATTCAAGGTAGAAAAGAGAATTTGGTAAAAGCTAAAAACATTTTTGTGGAACATTATACTCAAAAGTGGAAAGGAGAAAATTTGAAGTTTAAAATATTTTTTCAAAATTTTCATTATATATGAGATTAATTACAAAATTTGGACCCAGTCATAGACATATGGCCATATATATAACCCTAAAACAATCAAAGTTTCAAAGTTTCAAAGAAAGCAAAGGCAAGCGGAGGCAGGTGACTCAGGCCACGTAATAGGTTTTCAGGTATCGTCCATTTATCGGTAACATGGGTCTTTCACCCCGGAAGTCCACTAACTAGTAGGCTCCTCCTGTATAAACTTTCTCAACAACAAATGGTCCCTCCCAAGTTGGCTCGAATTTTCTACCTGTTTTTCAGCGAGCAAGAATATGTCTTTTTGAGCACAAGTACAAGGTCACTAATTTTGAATGTCCTTGGGAGGACCAATTTGTCATGGGCTTGTACCATCTTTGCCTGGTAGAGATCCAAATGTTGCTGTGCTTCCAATCGTTTTCCCTCGAGACTCTCTAGTTCCTCAAGTCTGAGTTTTGCGCTTTCTTCCGATGTGAGTTGGTTGGCAAGGGCGACTCTGAGAGATGGTGTTTGGATTTCTAGCGGTAGCACGGCCTCGGTCCCGTACAAGAGCATATAAGGTGTACACTGAGTGGAGGTCCTAAAAGTCGTCTGGTAGGCCCACAGAGCTTCTAATAGTTTGTTATGCAAATCCCTTTTATTTTCATCTAGTGTTTTCTTCAAAATCTGTACCAGTGTCTTGTTAAAAGCTTCAGCCAGACCATTTGCTCTAGGATAGTAAATTTTAAAGTATCTCTAATCTATCCCATGTTTTCTGATGAAATTATTGATCTTTGTACTTTTAAAAGCTGTCTCATTGTCAGAGATTATTCTTTACGGTACTCCGAAACGGTAGACAATTTGGCTTTTAAAAAATTGAAAGATGTGCTGTGCCGTAACCTCACGTAATGGTACTGCCTCTGCCCATTTGGAGAAGTAATCTGTAGCGGCAAGTATAAACCTGTGTTNGAGTATCCTTACTAATGGACCAATTTATGGACATGGGCATCCATCTACCATCTTTTTGATTTGCAGTCAAGCATAAGTTCCATATGACAGTTGGGAAAATACTTTATTACCTTGGGATCCCATGAATCCTATAGATGAGAATTATTTTGGAAATGGAAGTGAAGTATTAGAAGCCATCATAGATCAATTTTTACATGCTTGAACTCCATTAATATCACCAACAGTTAAAAGTCCGCTTGCTTTGGAAAGAAAATTAAAGAGAATTCAAAGGGAACTTCAAAGTATTATGAATGTAGCAGGAGATCTTAAATACCTTTTTGATCACCTAAATTGGAGAATGAAAGAAAATTTTTATCACACTGAAACTTTTGAAGCAGGATTAGTTCGTATGTTTAAAGAAAATGGGTGGATTGAAGAAAATTTGACAAATCAATTCCTGTACTGATCCTTCTACAACTTATATGTTCATTACCAATCTATGAGAGAAATCAGAGGAGTAGAAAGAAAGGAAGAAGAGGCGTAATAATTGAAGACTTTAAATTCTCTACATATTTTAGAACATTATATATATTTAGTGTAATTGTGTAGATTTATTTTGGTTTGGTTTGTTTTTTTTTCTTTAGGATTTAGCACTTTGATTGTGTGTATAGTTTTGTGACAGCGTTTAGTGTTGTGGCTTGATTTTGATGCTGATTNGTGGCTTGGTTTTGATGCTGATTTATAATTAGTTTGTTTAATATGTGTGATTGTGCAATTAAAAAATTGTGTTTGTAAAAAGTGTACTTTCATATATAAAAGTTAGTTTGTTATTGTTTGTGAAAATTTGTGTTGGTGAAATGTTTTTATTTGTGAATTATTATTAGATAAAAATGTGTTTATAGTGCTAAAAATTTTATAGTAAGTCAATAGGAAATTGAAAATTAAAAAATTAAAATATGAAATTTTTGGGTCTTCAGCGCCGACGGCACCCTCGACCTTACAACAGATTTTAACCCCTAAAAATTTGTAATTTTTACAGTGGCGACAATTTTAACGCTTAAGTCATCTTTAACCTTTGGTTTGGGCAGCTAGGGCTTGATTTTGGTCGAATTTGAGGTGATTTAGATGCTAAAAGACTTCGGATTTCATCTTCTCTAGGTAAGAGCTACACTTTAAACCAAAATTTTTTTATTTTCACCAAGGATTAATCTCACATTGTATGGATCTGAAAATATAAAAAAAAAAATTTAAGAATTTTTTAGGAAATGATTTGGTGATGAACTCTTATATAGCGATTTTAAGTTTAAAATGTTTTACATTTTGACTTTTGGAATTTTAGAAGTTATTCGGATTTTTCAAAATTTTCTAGATTTCCTATGGCACCTAGATTGAGCAAAAAGAAAATAGAATATGACGAACAAAAATTTGTTAGTTTCAAAGTGAGTGCTCAATTTCATAGCATTTATGAAAATAAGAAAGTAATTCAAGACCGAGGTTTTAAAAATCCAAGAGGAGAAGTTGAACGTTTGATTATTGCTCGGCAATGGGAAAACCTCTGCTATTTTACTACCGAAGCGATAGCTGGGATTGTAATGGAATTTTATGCCAACCTTCCTGAAGCTTCAGATTATTATGTATTTTTTCATGGAAAAAAGAATATAATTTACTCCAAAGAAAATAAATGAGTTTTATTCTGTAGAAGATGTGTATAGATGTCAGTATCATTCATTTTCTGTTACAGATCAGAACTTAGATGAAGTTATTTCTTTACTGACTAGTGAAAAAGGTGATTGGAAAATAAAAATTGTAATTAAAGTTAACTTTCCCTTGTACTAGTTTAAATGTAGTATCTAAGGTCCAACACTATTTTATTTCTGGAAGAATGGTTCCGGTGAACCATCATAGTGAGGTGACCAAAGATAGAGCCATCCTAAATTACTGTATTCAGCAAGTTATGGACATAAATGTGGCCTATATTATTTCTATGAACACTTGATCTATTGCTCTAGGAGAGACTTCTGGTGGATTGGCACACCCTGCTCTTATTTACACACTTTGTGAGCAGCCAGGAGTTGATTTTATACCTGATGAGGAGAGGATTGAGCCTCAAAGACCTATTGGGCCTGCAAACATCAAGACATATGAATCTCCTGTTAAATGGAGATCTGCCAGTAAGGCTAAAGATATTCATTCTACTTTTATGGATATTCCTTCTACCTCTCATGGACCTACTTCTAGTGACCCCGGCAACAGAGAACTTTTGGATTAGATGATGATACAATAGGGAGATATTTTGAGGATGGATTACAGGATGTGTAATATGGAAGCCAAAAATGCTCTCACTGATGATTTGATTTGACAAAAAAATTGAGTATGATACTGCTTATGATGATGCTTTAGTTAGATACCTGAGGGGAGAACATTCAGTTTAGTTCCCTATCCACCCTGTGTTTACTCCATATCAGCAGCAGAAGTTGGATGTAGATGAAGACAAAGATGATATTGACTAATGATCTTTTTGTTTATTTGTTTGTGTTTGTACTGTGTGACTGTATTTTTCGTGTTGTGATGTTGTTTAGAATTTGTTTGTTATGTTATGTGAAACTGTAATGTGGAAGACTATTTTTATTTTTAGAATTTAGTTTAGTTTTGTTGTTTTTTTCAGCACTTTGTTCTGTTTTGTGATTAACACTTTCTCAGCAAATTTTATATGTATTATGTGCATTTTAATGTTTTTAGCCTTATAGTTTTAATTTTAGCACATGCAGTATTTTCAAAATTTATGTTCAAAAATTAAAATCTCCAACATGTATAATTTTTTTTATGTATTTAATGCTTTCTTACCCTTCATTTTTAAAGCTCTTCATGTAAAAATTTTTAAAAAATTTAAGTTTGGGGGGGGAGAAGAAGAAAAATCATTTTTAAAAAGAGAGAAAGAACTTACTTAATTATATATTCAAAATTTTTATTCGACCTTTGGTATTAGAGGTTAAATTTGGATAACTATATTTATGTTTCTAAATATATAGTAAATTTAAGTAAAAAGTTTCAATAATAAAGGTTAATTCTAGGGGATAAGATATTTGATAAAAGAGAATAAGACTTTGTTTTTCGATTTTTAGTAAAAGAAATTTGTATTTTTGAAGTATTAAAAATCTTAAAAGATTCATGTAAAAAGAAAAGAGTTAAACTTTATGAAACCTTTAAGTTAATATAAATTTGTTAAGTGAAGAAATGTAAAAACTTTTTAACTTTAAGAAGAGGATAGTGAAGTTTAAAATCATTTAAGGCTATCTAGATATAGTAAACCTGACATATAAAAAAAATAGAAGAAAAGAAAGAAAGAAAATAAAAAGGGGATTAAAAATGATTCTGAAAAGAAAAGAAAAAGAAAAAAAAATATTCGGGGAGAAGCTTGAGGAGATGCCTAATTAAAAATTGGCTTCACTTGAATCAACTTAAGAAAAAAGCCTTGAACACATTTTCTAAATTTTTTATTAGAATATTAACTTAATTATTAATAAATTTTTATGAAGTTCTTTTTCATATCACTTTGCTAAGTGAATTTAATATAACAAAGTGGAATTTTAATTGAAATAAATAGAGGATCAGAAACCTTAGACTTAATTATTGAATATCTTTGCACTTTTATTGTTAACTGGAGTTGTTTTGAATTTTTCTTAAGTTATACTATTTTATTTGGAAAACTAAAATATGGAACTCTAAAAGTTAAGGTCTTTATCATAATTCATATTTTTTTAATGTAGTAAAGGAGTTACTTGAGGACAAGTAACATGTAAGTTTTAGGGATTTTAATACACCAAAAATATATTCATTTTTAGACCCATATTTTATACCTATTTTTGATGATATTGCACTTTAAAGGATGGTATTTCGATGTTATCTTGCAGCTTGTTGATTTTTAGGGCCTAAAGCAAAAAAGAAAGTAAAAAGGATGAAATTTGGAGTCAAAATGACGTTTTGAAGAAATGCTCAGCGCTGGCAATGCCGAGGGCAGAGCCGATGGCACAGAACAAATTAACACGGAGGTTTTTTACTCACCGCAGATGGTAGCAAAGACGGTGCAGACCCCATTTCTAGAAGGCTTGATGTATTTTGAAGATTTTTTAAAGAGTTTTTTGAGGCACCTCTTAGAGAACCGACCTTGGGCTCCATTTGGGGTTGAATTTCATCAAAAAAAGCGCTCCTCTACTTTCATTTTTTGCACCACATCATTCCATTCCACTTCCATATTGGAGTCAATTAGTGATTTTTTTTTCATAGTTTAGAGTTTTTGTGATGAGATTTAGTGTGAAAATTTATGTAAGGGTGTTGGAGAAGGAGAAAAGTGAGAGATATCTTCTTCTTGCATTTCTAAGGAAAGGCTACAAAGGATTTGCTTTGAGAAAGAGTTTTCAGATAAGTATTGTTTGTTTATCAGTGTTGTTTGAACTTTCTTTTATTTATGAAATTTGTGTTTTGTTATTTATTTCTCATGAAGTCTGAGTAGATCCCTCTATCTTTCTCCCTGCTCTGAGATATAGTGAAATGAAGAGATAATTTGAATGTGCCAATATGAAATTGTAAAATAATTGCGAGGATTTTTGAACTCCAAACTTAATTTACCTTTTGATCTAGCCAATTGAATTGTTAAAATTTTTTGTGCAACATATTATCCGGGAAATGGAGTATGAGTTCTACAATAGAGAAAGGATCACATTTGATTCCATGAAGGAGAACATCATTTATGGAATTTAGTGCAAATAAATACGGAAATATTCTTTGTTGGGTGTAGAATTAGATAACCTTTAGGGTGACATACTAAAATCTTCAATTTAGTCTCAGTGTTTAAAAACTGAAGCAAGAGATAACCTTCAGGTGAAGGGAAGTGGGAGCTCTGGAGTGGGAGCCGGTATCCCCCTAGCCTAGCCTCGATTTAGGGACTAAACACTGAGATTAGCCAATGATTTTCTATGCGTTGTATCGGGGTAGAGAATTAAAATTGCTCCTATTTGGCGCACAATACATATTATAAACATTTATCTCATCTCATTTTACCATAGCCTCATTGTAGTGGGACGGAACAATATATATTATGAACATTTATCTCATCTCATTTTACCATAGCCTCATTATAGTGGGAATGATGCTTTCTCATATAAAAATCTTCGTTACCTAAACATAGTTAATAGATTAATATTTACTATTTTTAAATTTTACATATTTGATTTGATAATAGTTTAGAAATTTAATTTTAATTACATTTCAGCAATTGAAATTAGTGACAGTGATTTCAATTGACTTTCTGTGAATTTCCTAGCAAATTTGTCATTTCCAATTTTAACCCTCCCCGTAGGATCGATATTTCAAGCTTAAATAGAAAGTTCATTATTACTTGATAACGATACGTATACTTGCATAGAATATGAATATTAATTGATTATATATTTAATTAAATTTTACACAATCTATCGCAACAAAAAAGTCGGATCAGTAGTATCCAAAATCTCAAAATTTTCTTGAATAAATTTAGTATCCTTAACATTTGTCTCTATAATAATTACTTTTAGTTTCTCTTTCAAATTCTTTCAGATTTAATATAACTTCATCTTTTTGCTCAGATATGACTTCACGTCATTCTTGGTATTTTTAGAAATCATATTATCAATAATATCCATCCTATAACATTTATCATGTTTTTCTTTAGCAGGATGCTTCATTGACCTCACAACATTAAGTGTCACTTTTTGGTCATTAACTCTCATGGTTAATTTTCCTTTTTGCACATCAATCATAGCACGTCTGGTTGCAAGGAAAGGCCTCCCCAGAATAATATAAACTTTTTTATCTTTTTCCATGTCTAGTATAATGAAATTAACAAGGAAGATAAATTTATCTACCTTAACTAGTACATCTTCTATAGCCCCTTTAAGATAAGTGATAGATCTGTTGGCCTCACTTTTGGTTGAGGACTAGTCTTTCCTCTTTAGTAGCATAGGGTCTAGCGATAGGACTTTCCTGTTCACCATCCCTAAAGGACTGGAAAAGGAACCCTCACCATTAGAAATTATAAACTTCTCTTTGCTCAACTTGAAGTTCCAAATTTTGATCCTAACCTCTAGAACTTAGTAGGTGGGGTCAGTATGGAGGAGCTTAAGAAGAGTTCCCTATAGGATGTTCAAGCCTTAGGACTAACCCTGGGTGGTCTGGCCTTGGTTAGGCTAGCATGCACACACTGTATTTTCTCACACACCCCAAACCCTAGGACCCCTTGATTTAGTCTCCTAACTCCTTTTAGAAAGTCATATGGGTGGAGCCAAACCTTTAGCCTTTGTATAAGAGAGTTAGGACAAGCAAATTGAACATCTAAAATCAGTCCTCATATGGCTCCTCTTAGTTTGACATGACTTCATGGCTTACTTGCCCGCTTTAGCCCAAACTTCCACCAAATTACCAAAATACACTTGCAACCCTATCTTTTGCCAAAGATTCCTAAAATTCCCTAAATTCCAAAATTCCTTTTCAAAATCATCTCAAATCATTTTCCACTACCCAAATTGACCAAAATTCACCAAAATTCCTAAAATTCCCAAAATACCCCCAAAATTGGCCAAAATTTCCAAAATGTCCCTCATTACACAAAAATTCCCAAATCATCTCAAATGTCCCCAAAACTAATTTAAACCACCCTTATGAACCCATTTATACTAAATTGACCCATTTTGACTAAAGCCCTAAGTTGCCCTTAAAGGCCAAATTTCCCCAAATTAGCCTCAATGCCAACCAATTTGACTTTAATCTTCTCTAATTTCAAATCCAAACTCAAATTCATCATGCCCAAACCTGATTGAAACCAAATCCAAACCCAATTTGACCCAAACTTAAACCCAAACTCGCTCCTAATTTTAAAAGCCCAAGCTCTTAAGTCATTCAAAAAAGCCCAAAGTCAATTAAAAGCCACATTACAATTTCTCTCCTCATCATCCATTTTATTAAAAACATTACCTAAGTTTTTAATTCATGCTCAAATCATTCCATATTAAGCCCCATGACAAATACCATCAAAATACCCCATAAAATCCAAAAATCCCTTTTCATTCAAATTGACTAAGCCAAGGAGAAGCCATGAAGACATCTCCAAGCCACATGCAAGCCATGTAAGTCATACTCTTGTCACCATGCTATCTTGGGCAAAAGGAGAAGCCTTTATAGTGGTCCCCTCTCACATGATTAACCACTCTCATGACTGATACACCAAAATGATATACTATTTTAAGTACATATTTTGTGTTTTTTTTGTGATATTGCACCTTAAAGAATGGTATTTTCATGTTTTTATTACAACTATATTATTTTTAGGCATTTGGAGCAAAAATGGCAAAAAAGGATAAAATTTTGAGCCAAAATAGCAAATTTTGGTATTCTGGCGCATGATACGCTAGATTAGTGCATGATGTGTCGTTTGATAGAGGCTTGGCGCATGATACGCCGGAACTGGCACAAGATGCACTAGAGATGACTTTTTGTAGATTAAGGTAGTTCGAGATGAATTTTGTGCAAAATTTTAAAGGGACTTGTTCTACACACCTCTCAGAGATATTCAATGCATCTAGACACTTTGGAAGGTTCTTTTATGAAGGGTTATGTCTCTTGGATCAAACGACACATCTTTTAAATATAAAATAGTTGACTTTTGGAAGGAATTTTAAAGGGTAATTTGAACTCTTTTTGAAATGATGCAGTCCCTAATAGAAGAAGAGGACATTAAAGACTTCAAATGAGGAGAAGAGGGGGGACGAAAAGGAAAAGGGAGAGAGTGGCATGAAAGGAAAGGAGAGAAGAAGAGGAGAGTTACTTCTAGGGTTGTAAGAGGAGAAAGAGATAGAGAGAGAAAGTTAAGGGCTTGGAGATTGTCTTCTAGGGTTGTAAGAGGAGAGGGGAAGGTGAGAGATTTCTTCTTCATTACACTTCTAAGAGAGAATTGAGTGTGCTTGTAAAGAGAGAAAGGCTTAGAGAGAACTTCTAGGGATTTTCATAGGAATGATTGTGAGATAAGTTGTGTCTTTTAAGTCCTTTTTTTTGTAAACTTGTTTTTATATATGAAATCTGGGTTTTGTGGTATCCTTCTCATGAATTATGAGTAGTCTTCTTTATCCTTCTCCCTACTTTGAGATATGGTTTTGTGAAGAATTGATTTAGTTTTCTATGCTTTTAAATATTAATAATTTGTGATGATTTGATCTCCGATCTTCATTTGATTTTTGATCTAGCCAATTGAAATGTTAAAACATGTTGAGAAACATATTTCCTTAAAAGGGCTATTATTTTTACAATAGGGGGAGAGTCACATTTGATTTCATGGGAGAGTATGTTAATTAGAGAAATGAGAGCAAATAAATAGAAAAATATACTTTCTTGGATACAAAATTAGAGATTTTAATGTGACATATTAAAATCTCTAATTTGGTCCAGTTGATTGGAAACTAATGCGAGATTATTAACCCTTAGAGGAGGGAGTAGTTGAGCTCTGGAGTGGCAGCCTGTATCCTCTCCGCCTAACCATAAAATTTGGGACCAAACATTGGATTAGTCAATGTTGTTTATAGCACTCAGAAGAGGGTAAAGAATATGTTTGCNTATATATATATATATTTATATATATTCAAATGATTTTAATTTCTTCACAATCCATATACTTATTATAAAAGGGAAGGATGCATTCTTTAATTTGAATCTTTCGCCAACAAAAATTTTGTTTGATTTTCATAATTTTACTTTTGAAAGTTTAGCTTTTAGTTAGTTAACTTTGTCTTTCAATTGCATTTTAAATGGCATTCACTTTAGTAGTTAATATTCAAACTTCGCACTTTTCTTTTATTTTTGTATTTTTAAGTTATAAAATAATTTTAATAATTTACTTTTAGGTTTTTCCAATATCCCTATGTGATCGATATCTAGGACTCCATTAGAATGCTTTATTACTTGAGTGATACATATACTTGTGTTGATTTTAAAGGAGATTTAGCAATTTAAAAAGAGTTTTAAAGATAAACTATTTTTATAAAAGGAATTTTTGTTCGGATTATATTACATCTTTATTATTATATCTGGCATGTGTATTCATAGTTGCAAAATTTACACATTAAATCTACCAACATCAATTTTTTTGGCACTGTTGACGGTGAAGTAACGAAATATATTATTAAGTATTTTATTTTATTTTAAAAAAAAATTAAAAAGAGAGTTTTTGTAGTTTAGTGTTGAACATTTTCTTATTTAAATGTGTTTGCTAATTTTTAATTACTTGTTTTGTTTGTTTATGCATAGTGTAAGATTTGAAAAAAATTTTCTGATAGATCCAACAACTTCTCTACCCTAATCCACCTTACGATTATGAATTAGAGAGAGCTTTTAGAAAATTTGAAAACAAAAAAAAGAAATAGATCCATTTAAGAAAATGGCTGGCAAATTAAGTAATGTTAGAAATGAAAATGAACATCACCTTTAAGAGATTATGTTAATCCTACAGCAGATGAAACTCATTTGAGCATTCATTTGAGCTTAAATCTGTTATTATCTAAATGGTACAAATAATCAGTTTGGAAGAATACAAATAGAAGATCCTAATTTACACCTTGCTAGTTTTTTAGAATTGTGTCCTACATTTAAATAATTGGTTAAACTCATTAACACTTGGATCTATAAGAACATTGGGAGATATGTCACAAAATATTTTATCAAAATATTTCCCACCTGCAAAAATTGCTAAGCTTAGAATGATATCACATCTTTTTGTTAGTTTGAAGGGGAATCAATTTATGAGGCTTAGGAAAGATTTAAAGATCTCCTTAGAAAGTGTCCACACCATGTGTTGCTAGATCGATTAATAATTCAAACTTTTTATAATGGGTTGGTTGGATCTCTTAGATCGATAATTGACGCTATTGTTGGTGGATCATTAATATCAAAACCATTCAATAAAGTATATTTAATAATTGAAGAGATGTCTACTAATAATTTTTAATGACCCTCTAAAAGGGTAAATCCAAAAAGAGTAGCTAGTATTTATGATTCAGATGCAATATCTATGTTAATTGCCCAAATTGCTGCTATATTAAAGAAAATAGATCAATTTGGAATGATTTATTCTCAGACAGCACCTGTTCTAGAGGAAAACTCATTAGGACAAATAATAGAGTCTCAATGTTCTTATGAGACTTTAAATGTAATAAACAATCATTCTAATATTACTTATGCAAATTATTATAATCCTAATTGGCAGAATCATCCAAACTTTAGTTGGAGTAACAATAATTCTAATGTTATAAATCCTCAATGGGGAAACAATACTGTTGAGAACTCCAACAATCAAGGGAATCATGCTTATAAACCTTATTACCCCCCAGTTATTAAAAATTTGTAGAGTAAGGAGAAAAAGTTAGCAATGGAAGAGTTGATATTGATAATGGGAAGTCAATTACAAAGTCAATGAGCTACAATTAGAAACATGAAAAATCAATTGGGATGTAGTTCTACCTCAATTAGCAATAGACATCGAGGAACATTGCCTAGTAATGTTGAAGTAAATCCTAAAGATCGGAACAAGAGAAAATTAAAGCTATTCAACTAAGAAGTGGAAAATAATTAAAAAATAGAGTTCAATAAGAAGTTGAAATTGAAAAATATGAGGTGGAAAATGAAAAACCTAGTGAAGATTTTCATTTTGAAGTAGAAAGTCTTATTAAACCAATGAAAATCTTTGTTGAAAGATCACCACATCCATTTCCTCAAAGATTGAGACAGAAAATAAAGACAATCAATTTTCAAAATTTTTTGGAAATCTTGAGGAAATTAATGATGAATATTCTATTTTTTGAAGCTTTGGAACAAACATCAAGTTTATGAAGGATATACTTAATAAGAATAGGAATTTTGTAGATAATGAGGTTGTTGCACTCAGTGAAGAGTGTAGTACTATAATTTAGAAAAAGCTTTCTGAAAAATTTAATAATCTTATAAGTCTTACAATTCCTTGAGCTATTGGAGAATGATTTTATGGAAAAGCTTTATGTGATTTAGGAGCCAGTATTAATCTTATGCCTTTATCAATTTTTAGAAGGTTGGGCTTTAGTGATATTTCACCAACTACTGTAACTCTTCAGTTAGCTGATCGTTTGATTACATATTCTAAAGGAGTTATAGAAGATGTTTTAGTAAAGGTTGATAAATTTATCTTTTCTATGGACTTTACAGTATCAGATATAGAGGAGATAAAGAAATTCCTATTATTTTAGGAAGACCATTCCTAGCAACTAGAAGAGCTTTGATAGATGTATAGAAAGGAGAACTAACAATGAGAGTTAGTGATCAAAAGGTACATTTAATATTGCAAAATTAATGAGATACTCCGCAAAAGAACAAGAAATTGAATGCTTCTGAATGGATATTAATGAATATTTAAGCCATGAATAATTTAAGAAGGCTTTTGAAAGCGAATTTGAAAACGAATATTTGGAATATCAAGATGAGGATAAAATTCAATATGAATATATGGAAGTGAGTAAAGAGGAATAGAATTATATTTAGGAAAAATTGAAAATGATAGATCCTATGGAAAGTAACAAGAATTTGATTTCATCTATTGAGAAACCTCCTGAACTAGAACTGAAATCATTTCTTACACATTTGAAGTATGCATTCTTAGGAGATTTATGTACATTGCCTGTTATAGTTTCCTCAAAATTAACTGATAAGTAAGAACAACATTTGTTGGAAACTTTACAAAGATATACGAAAGCCTTTGGATGGACATTAGTTGATATTAAAGGAATGAGTCCTGCAATTTATATGCATAGAATTTTATTAGAAAATCAACATGAACCATGAGCTAATCCTTAAAGGAGATTAAATCCTATGATGAAAGAAGTTGTGAAAAAAAAAATGTTAAAATGGTTAGATGATGGAATAATAAATCTATTTCAGACAGTGCTTGGGTAAGTCCAAGTCAATGTGTTACAAAGAAAGGAGATGTGCTTGTAGTGACAAATCAGTATAATGAATTAATATCAACAAGTTAAGTCACTGGTTGGAGAATTTGCATACAATATACAAAATTAAATTCTACCACCAGGAACGATCATTTTCCTTTAGCCTTTTTGGATCTGATGTTAGATAGATTGGCTGGGCATAAATATGTTTGTTTTTTAGATGGATATACCGATTATCATCAACTACCTATTTCTTCAAAAGATTAAGAGAAAACAACATTGACTAGTCCTTATAGAACTTTTGCTTTTCGGTGAATGCCTTTTGGATTACGTAATGTACTTGTAATATTTTAAAGATGAATGGTGTCAATTTTCAGTTATTTGATTGAAAAAGAGATTGAAGTCTTTATGAATGATTCTTCTAAATTTGGAACTTCATTTGAAATATGTCTAAATCATTTAAAGAAAGTTTTGGAACAATGTGAAAGGACTAATCTCATATTGAATTGGGAAAAATATCAATTCATGGTTGCAGGAGAAATTGTGCTTGGATATAAAATTTTGCAATCTGAATTTTATTGGCCTACTCTGTTTAAAGATGTTTATATATATATATATATATAT
>JXCR01137941.1:32250-42742 GCA_002079205.1 Phalaenopsis hybrid cultivar | reverse complement strand
ATATATATATATATATATATACATATATATATATATATATTAGTTGAAGGAGTTGCTTACGACTCCCTACATGTTGGAGTAATAAACTAGTACAAAAATTGAAGAGGGACTGGGGACTTCTTTTTGGTTCAATACAAGAACCAAATAACTCCCCCAAAAAAGACTAGGGACCACCCTCTCAAAAGGGAAGTTACACTGACTTAACAAAGAAAGAAAAATGAATGTAAATTGCATTTGCTCAAAAGAAGTCATGTGTCCATATAAGCAATTCTGAAGTGAGGAACATCTAGAGTATCTCCTTGCAGCAGGTAATGCAGGGCTGGTGGAGGGTTAACAACAACCTCAGTCATGTTAGAATGTGATCCAATCTGGGCCAACCAATTTGCAGGCTTATTTCCTTCCGTATAGATGAAAGTGAACTAATTTGTACCTTGCAACTAAGATCTCTGTTTTTATTAAGCCAGTATGAGTGATGCCAGGGAGCTCCCTCCTCATGATTCAAGAGGTGAATAATTATAACAGAATCCACTTCTAACCAAAGCTTATTCCACTTAGCCTTAATGGCAAGGATGATTGCCCAATACACAACAATAAGTTTAGTCTCAGTTGCATCACTGACCATAACTGGGGGGTAGAAATATAGCAGGCACTTACCCAAATGATTTCTATAAATGCCACCCACTCCAGCTCCATTTTCTGTAAAGCTTCCATCTGTATAAATCTTCACAATGGGATAGTTTGTGGTTTTCCAGTAGACTCTGATAACTTGAGGATGTTCAGAATTGATTGTTAGACAGGAGTTGGAGATGTTACAAATCTTTTCCAGTTAATCATCTTATGAAGATAAGTTAGACAGTTTCTAGCAGTTTTCCCAACATTTGGATTAGCATCTTCAAACTTAACTTTGTTTCTTTCCATCCAGATAAACCAAGCAATGATGAAAGGAATGGTAGCATAGTTTCTCTGCTGCCAGCTCAAACAACACTTGACAAGCCTGTCCTAAGTGAAACCATTCTCATCAATGGTCAACTGATTCAAGATTTGTTTCCAAACCAGTTGGGCAAAGTTACATTCAAAAAATAAGTGATTCAAGGTTTCCTCCTCATTCTTGCATAACCAGCATTTAGATGGACCCCTCAACCCCTTCAGTTTAAGTATGTCATCAGTAGGGATCATTTTATGAAATATTCTTCAGCAGAGAAAGGACATAGAAGGGGATATAAATTTGTTCCAAATCTTGTCTCCCCAGAGTGTTTGCTCCCAACTGAAACTTTTGGAGTATATGGCTTTGAGAAGGCTTTGATGGGAGGTAGTCTGCCATAGGACTTTATCAGATGTACTTTTGTTGAACTTTATGTTGACCGCTTTAGTAACAAAGTGAGCTTGCAGCATATTGGAAAGCTTAGCTAGTGACCATTCATCACTATCCCAGCAAGCAGCCACTTTCAATTCACTATTGTAGATATTAGTAATGGGGGATAACCAATCTTTGGGACACCAATTGTCAAGCCAAAACCTGATATCACTATCACCCAGTTCCCACCTGTAAGTGGTTTCAGCAATATGTCTGAAATTCAACATTTTTACCCAGATTTTAGAATCTCCAGTTTTCCTTAACAACAGGGTGGGGTGTTGATATTTGCAATACTTACCCCACATAAATTTTGCCCACAGGGAATCTTGAGCTCTGAACTTTATCCAAAGTTTACAAAAATTTATTTGAAGAAGTTGATTGAGGTCCTTAAAGCCAATGCCCTCAGCAATTTGAGGTTTAGCAACTTTTCTTCAGGAAGCCCAATGCATTTGCTGCCTTTGTCCAGACCACAGGAATTTATTAAAAATTCTTTCCAGATGGGTTTAAGTGCTTTTCTTAATATTAGTCATTTGCATTATATAAGATGGAAAGGTAGTGATAATGCTTTTTAACAAAGTACTTCCCCCATTTGATAAGAAGGTATGTGTCCACCCATTAAGAAGATTTGAGACTTTGTTCAAGACCTCATCAAATTGAATTTGTTTAGTTCTGCCAATGATGAGGGGCACCCCTAGATACTTAATTGGGAGTTGAGAAGTTATAAAACCAGTGTAAGTGGCTGCCCAATGTTTGTGAGTAGAGGAGGCATGATTGTAGAAGACCATCTGACACTTTACTGGATGGAAGAACATTCCTAAGTGAGCTTGGAATTTTTGTAGTATCTGGAAAACTTTTTTGATAGCATTCTTATTTACTCTAAAGAAAACCATTATGTCAGCAGCATACAATAAATGGGTAATGATAATATTATATCTATGGTGGTATCTGATATGACTATGATCCAGAAGAGCTTCATCCAGCATTCTAGATAAGTAATCTATAGCAAGAATGAAAATGATGGGTGATAAAGGATCCCCTTGTTTTAATCCTCTGACAGCAGTGAAAGGGTCCCTCCCTTGTTCATTTATCAAAATAAAGTGTTCATTGTTTTGTTGTCATTTTCTAATCATGTGACCGAAATCAATATTAAAACCTCTGGCAAAGAGGACTTCCATTATAAAATTCCAGCTTATGGTGTCATAAGCTTTCCATAAATCCAGATTATATATCATATTGCCCCCTCTACAGGATTTGTTCAAGTCCTGTAATAACTCTTGAGCCAGGAGATTGTTATCAATGATGGACCTACCTTTCACAAAAGTTGTTTGATTGGGTTTAATTATGGAATCCAGGTGAGGTTGTAACTTATTCACAATAATTTTGCTGATTGTTTTACTGATGATAGTAGTCAAGCAGATAGGCCTGAAATGATTGCAATTTTTTTGTAAATCAGATTTGGGAATTAGCACAGTGGTGGAGGCACAAAAGTAAGTAGGAAGGTTGTTGCCTAGGAAGAAGCTTGTTACTACAGCAATGACATCAGCCTTAATGATCTCCCAAGATTTCTTGTAAAATTCAGCAGTGAAGCCATCAGGGCAAGCAGATTTATTGTTGTCAATGGAGCTAATAGCATTCCAAATTTCTATTTTAGTGGGGATATATGTAAGCTTGAGGCCAGCAGTGTAATTCAGTTCAACAAGGAAGTATGCCTTCTCAATAGGGGGTATGAAGTTTGGGTCCTGATTTAGCAGATCTTTGTAATAATTGATGGCATCATTAGCTATATCAGTATTATCATGTAACCACTGGCCATTAGCATTTTGAATAGCATGGATTGTGTTGTAATTTCTTCTATATTTTATACAGACATGAAAGAATTTGGTTTTTATATCCCCATCAGTGAAGATATTCATAGCAGCCTTTTGTTTAAGGAATATCTCTTGATAATCAATAACACTAAGAAAGTTGTTCTGAGCAATCATCAGTTTCTTTTCCTCCACATATCCAATTTGTTCCTCTTGCACCAAAGCTAGCCTCTTGGACTCTAGCATGCACATTTCCAAAGGTTTCCCAACTCCAATTTCTGAGAGCTTTAGCAGTTTTGATTTGCAGTAGACTTAACTTGATAAAGGGATCAGGATGGGAGACCCCATTCCAAAGGTCAGCAATATACCTCTTATAGGAAGGGTGTGCAACCCACATATTAAGGTATCTAAAAGGGGGAGGGGAGTTATAATTATCAGTAAAGGTAATACTGATAAGTAAAGGTCTATGATCAGAGCCAGCAAGACTAAGATGAGTGACAAAAGTAAGGAGGAATTGGTTAACCCAAGCATCATTAACCAACATTCTATCTAGACGCTCCCAAATAACTCCCCTCTTCCAAGTGAAAGAAGACCCCAAATCAAAGAGACCAGCCCTATGGATATTCTCACTGAAGATGTTCATCTTGGCATGATTTGGAACTCTTCCTCCAGATTTTTTAGCAGTTGAAGTAATGCAATTAAAAGTCTCCTCCCTATATATAAATATATATATATATATATATATATATGATAAAGTGATGGAAGAAGGTTACTCTGCTAGGGTTAGGCAATTCCAGCATTCTCATGGCTGCTAAGGCGGATTCGACGGCGAGGCTCTCACGTGTCCTCTCTATGGCTACCTCTTCTCTTTACTTTGGTGAGATCCCCCCCTTTTTCTTCCTTTTTGGCTTTTTTTTCTACGATTCTCGGTATTTTGGGGTCTCCTGCGAGTTTTCTTATGGATCGTTACTTTGTGGATGCTCTTAAGGGTAATGGTGGCTCTGTTTCTAGTTCCTCTGGTCTTTTCCCACGTTCACATCTTCAGGCTTTACATTTTGGTAGTGATTTTATTTATATCCAAAAATTAGGGGAAAAATGGGAAACTTGCTATGCTTGTATCTGATGTTGAATCTACTACTCTAGCTTCGTTTTGTTGTCATGTATTAGTTGGGAAATTTGTCTTTGGATTATCTAAGTTTGAGGTTCTTAGAAAAGAGTTTGAATCTTTGAATCTAATTGGAATGTGAAAATTTGGCCCTCTTGACGGGAGACACATACTTATCCAGTTATTAAATGACAAAGATTATACTCATTTATTTTCACGTTGAGTTCTTAAATTTGATGGTATTTCTATGAAATTTTTTAAATGGAATATTGAATTTGACCCTAAATCGGAACCTCATTTATTCTGGTTTGGTTGAAATTCCCTACCATAAAACTTCTTCTTTTTAATCACGAGGTCCTGTTTTCCTTAGCTGCGACATATGACACACCTTTAAAATTGGACGGTCCCACTTACTTCCTTACGAGGCCTTCTGAGGCTAGAGTTCTAGTAGATTTGGACATTACTTTACCTTTCTCGAATGAAATCTGGAATTTTTCTGAACATAAGGGCTACTGGCAAAAAGTTAAGATCGAAAGACACTAACCTTATTGCACACATTGTCATATGTTTGGCCATATTAATGCCAATTTTTATCATTTATTTCCACATTTAAAACAAAGGGTTGAATGTTCTCGTAATGCTCCACAGTTGAATACTGAACATTTTACTACTGAAATTTCTATGAATCCTTCCACTCTCCATTCTGGCATGAATACATAGATTTTATCACCGCTTGCTACATAGGGTACTAGTAACACTTTTGTTAATGTTAATAGTGAGACTAATGTCCCGACGATTGTTCTACATGATTGTTGACCTCATTTTTTGTTGAGGTTTAGTTTTTTCCTCTTAAGTAGCCTAGGGTATAGCCATAAATGACTTTTCTTATTGACTATTCCTAGAAAACTAGACATGGAACCCTCACCATTAGAAATTCTATACTTTTCCTGTTGACTATTCCTAGAAAACTAGACATGGAACCCTCACCACTAGAAATTCCAACCCTTCTCCACTCAACTTGAAGTTCCACATATTGGTCCTAACCTCTAAACACATAGTAGGTGGGGACACTGTAAGGGAAACTCAGGATGAGTCACCCATAGGATTGCTGGACCTTAAGGTTCACCCTGGGTGTTGGTCTGGAGCTAAGGCATTCACTACATTCACTATCACTACACTCATCTACACTCACAATCACTCACAACCCTGAACTCAAATTTCTAGCCTAGATTCCTTTATCTTTTGGGATACTCATGTAGATGGTCCCCTAAACCTACTAGCATAGGGTTATGGTTTGGCTAAGACCACTATGTAGAGGACCCAAAATGGGGTTTCCTTTGGTCCATGGCTTATTGGTGATCATTGGTACCTCAGCTCTACCAAAATACCCATCTTGGCCTTTTACCCCTAAAACACCCCCTAATTACCAAAATACCCCTTTTGGGCTCAAAATCCCAAAAATTCCCAAAAAATTCCAATAAATCCCAAATATTCCCAATTTCATTTCTGTCAACTACTCTATGACCCAATTTGGCCAATTTGACTATCTTTAACCAAAATCCCCAAATTGCCCTTTAAAGACTCAAATTTCCTCAAATCCAACTCAAATGTCCGTCAATTTGATCTTAATTGACCCCAATTCTAATTCTAAACTCAAATTCACTTTTGATATGACAAAAATAAACCAAATCCAAGCTCAATTGATCCATGATTTGAGCCCAAGTTTGATTTGGGTCAAAACCCCAATTTTGACCATATGACCTAATCTCACCAAATTGAACCCATAGCTTAGTCCATTAGCCTCAATTAATGTTGAAAAATCTTTATGACATTCCCATACATCAAAATCAACCATCAATTGGCATTGATGAAGCTTCAAATCCATTTGATTTTGGTCTAAATCCAAAATTCCTAAATTTAGCCCTAGATTGGCTAAGTCCCTAAATTTCACCCAATTGATTGTCTTAATCTCCAAATTGGCATCCAATTCATGTTGGAAACTCTTTATGAGGTCCCTATTGACCATTTAAAATGATCAATTTGGACTTAACCCAAGGCTAACCCAAGCCTAGCCTAACATGACCAAATTGATTAAAGTTCAAAATTCCTTCAAATTGACCTTTCCATTGAACTCAAAAACACTTTCATCCTTCACCAAAGTTGTTCCTTACGATCATCTACACCAAATGCAACAACTATTTGGGCCAATTGACATGGCCAACCTATCCCAAGTCCACGTTTTGGTCATTTGCACCCACTTGGACCCATACACTAAATGTGAACTAACCACCTTAAAGCCACCAAATTAACTCCACCATGAAATCCAAACACCATGAAATCACCTAAATCAAGCCATGGACCAAAGGTCCCCCAAATTAAGGGATCTTATTTTGAAATACCTAAATCAAGCCATGGACCAAAGGTCCCCCAAATTAAGGGATCTTATTTCCAAAAATGCAAATAANAAATCCAAGCACATTTGCATTAAATTGCTGTGATGGATTCCTCTGGGTTCCCTGAGCTCCTAGCCACCTCACCCTTACCGGCGGGCCAGTCTAGTGGCTGGAAAAGCCCAAAACCGAGAGCCACCTCCATGGTACCTCACCCAAATAAAACCTAGAGGCCAGCTTATCCAAATCAAACTATGGAGCTCCTCTGCCTCACCTAAGCACCACAATGCACCCAAACTTATGCCTTGAGAGCCACCCCATGGCCATTTTTATTTAAAATCACCCCTAAGCACCACAATGCACCCAAACTTATGCCCTGAGAGCCACCCCATGGCCATTTTTATAAGAACTCACCTCCCACGGCCATGAAGGGTGTGCTGAAAATTTCTCAGAGAGACCTTTCCAAACTTCACACAGAGCTTCCCTAAGATCCCCTCAGTGCATTTCAACCATTTTCCCTCACCCATTCCCCTTGTCGGAGCTCAATATTGAGCTTGAAACCTTGCCGGAAACTAGGACAGAACCCAATACACCTCCACACTCCAGCAAACTTCAATTGCTTGTGCCCACACCTTCATAAGAGTGAAAGAAGCCAGAGCCCCATCAAATCCCCCTTCCACAGAGCCTCTATCATATCTCTAGACCAACACCTGAAATCGAGCTTGGTCGATTTCATACCTAGACTTTACACCAAGGCCAGGGACTCAATCCCTAGCCTCCTTGGACCCCAACGAACGTGCCGAGCATCTCTGATCGAAGCCTCCCTTCTCAGAGCAAAGGTATAAAACTCCTCCTCCTCCCGATCTTATTTTATTCTCCATTTACTTAAACTTGATTTCATGGTACCTTAGCCGTATAAATGTGTTCATCTCACTTAGACGAGTCCATAGGATCAAGGCCGAAGTGATTTGGTCGAGTCTAGGCCGAGATCTTAAGGTTTTAGTATGGACGGGCATGAGATCATTCTATCGGGGACAATGACGGGGAGCCGTTCCATCAAACGTGTATCAAACGGACGGGGGAGATCGAGCCGGACGACGCTTCGAGACATGAATAGCAGGTTGAGTCAGCAAGCTACGTGTACGGCGGCGTCCAACCAGAGCGCGCCACGCATGCTTTCGGAGCCGTCGTAGGTTGACGTGGCACGCGCAGTTTAAATAGAAAAATAGGGGTATTTTCTTATTTATTTAATCCCCAAAACTTCAAAAATACATAACTTTATGTAAAAAAATCACAAAAATAAAATAAAAATACCCTCTTGCTCAGTGAATAGAGGAGAATAATATGGATAGCCCATTTGATGCATAAAATATTTTTAATTAATTAAATACTATTTGGAATTATTTGATTCTCCATGCATATTATCACTAAAATATTTTTAATTAATTAAATACTATTTGGAATCATTTGATTCTCCATGCATATTGACATGTTACCTTGGCTTGAAATTTTGATATATTGTAGCCTCTGTAAGGGGGAACATTCTCTGATTTTTTCAAAGTCAGAGGAGGTTCCTATATAGAGATCCATATTTTTCAAGTTACTTCACATCATTTTCTTAAAATAATCATGGAAATTAGCATATTGGTTATTAAATCTCAAGAAAATTTTGGAAAGTCTACCATGACCAAAGAAACCTTTGAAAGTAATTTCATGGGTCAAGTCATTTAAAACATTCTTCAATTTTCCAAATACTAAATCACTAAGTTAATTAATTTTAAAAAATACAAACAACAAATGACTTGATTTTTTATCTCCACTGTGATTTATGATCCAGAGAACTCATCATAAAAGTTTTAAAATATTTTAAGTTCATTTAATAATTTAAATTGATTTTTAAAGATAAATACCACTCTTAACACTTAAATGATTTTTAAAAATCAAAATATAACTCAAAAAATTATGAAACTTAGTTTTTTGAGTTCTCTGTGGTCAAGGATATTTTCTAAAAATAAAATGATATTTAAGATAAAAATTTGATTTTTAGCCTATTTTAAATATTTAAAATAATTAAAAATTCATAAAAATCACAAAAATAATAAAAGTCATGGAAATGTTCCAAATTATTTCCTAATCACTTAAGAACAATTAGAATATTTTTCTTGATTTTGTAAATAAAGATATTTATTTTCAAAGCTTAAAAATAATTTTTAAAAGGCTAAAAAAATGAGTTTACACTAAAATAATTCCAATAAATAAAAAAAATATCAAAAAAATATAACATTTTCTCCTTTGAGTTCTCTAACCTAGGGAGATTTTTCAAAAATATAAAACATAATTTTCACCATTAAAATATTTTATTTTTATTAATTAGTCGAGAACTTAAAATAATTTTAATAAATCACGAAGAATTTAACAAATTATGAAATTTTATCGAAAGGCTTCTCCAGTCTAGGTATACCTCCAGTAAAAATNCAAACCCAAGTTTTGGTCATTTGCACCCACTTGGACCCATCCACTAAATGTGACCTAACCACATGATCACCAAATTAACTCCACCACAGCCATTAGTTGGACTTAGTGACCAGTCCAAATACCATGAAATCACCTAAATTAACTCCACCACAGCCATTAGTTGGACCTAGTGACCAGTACAAACACCATGAAACCACCTAAATCAAGCCATCACAGCCATTAGTTGGACCTAGTGACCAGTCTAAACACCATGAAACCACCTAAATCAAGCCATATTAGTTGGACCTAGTGACCAGTCCAAACACCATGAAACCACCTAAATCAAGCCATGGACCAACGTTTTCCACCCACTTGGACCCATGCACTAAATGTGACCTAACCACCTTAAAGCCACCAAATTAACTCCCCCACAGCCATTATTTGGACCTAGTGACCAGTCCAAACACCATGAAACCACCTAAATCAAGTCATGGACCAAAGGTTTTCCAAATTAAGTGATCTTATTTCTAAAAATGCCATGCTTAAGATATCTTTGTCAAATCCAAGCACATTTGCATTAAATTGCTGTGATGGATTCCTCTGGGTTCCATGAGCTCCTAGCCACCTCCCCCCTGGCCGGCCGGCTAGCCTAGTGGCCGGAAAAGCCCAAAATCGAGAGCCACCCTCATGGCATCTCACCCAAATCAAACCTAGAGGCCAGCTCCTCCAAATCAAACTATGGAGGNGTGTAATTTTGGAAACCTTGCCTTAATTAACATTTAGGCCTAATTCAAGGAGGGAAAATGGATAACCTCTGAGCTTAATCAATTTATTTGATGTTTGAAATACAAATAGGTCAATTGGTAGAAACCATTCTTATTTTCTTAATTAAGACTAATAAATTTCTAAATTATTAAAATTTGGGAGTATATTAAAATTAAATGATCCTGGACTTAGGGGTATGACTTTTGAAGTCAATAATTAATCAATTTAATACCCCTATCTTGATTTTCAAATAGAATCCAAATTATGAATCATGACCACTTAAAGCTTAAACCTTTTCAAAACTAATTAAGACACCCACTTAGGTCTTAAGGGCTTAGTGGTGACCTAAGCTAAATAAAAAATTGACTAAAAGAGGATTAGAGAAATAAACATAATTAAATAAAACATCCTTGAAACACCACTAAGCCCAATTAGGATTAAAATTTGGCTAAGTGTTCAAATTACAATAACTTGCCCGTTTAAGGGTCTTCACCCATATAATTTTCAAATTAAATGATAAATGATAATTACCCCTTTCTTAGGGATAATTGAGAGATCGATGTTCACTGAGCATTAAGGATATTTACAGGATGAACCATTAAGCAAAATGATAAGTTTA
>JXCR01137941.1:3937-31848 GCA_002079205.1 Phalaenopsis hybrid cultivar | reverse complement strand
TCATACTGTACTTTTATACCTGCAAATTTGTATGCTAAACAACGATCTCACCCTGTATGAAAACTAAAACCATCAGGATAGCCACATACCCAAAACCAAGATTAAAAATCAACCAAGATAAAATTCACCGCCACAACATTCAAAATATAAAACAACTTAAAATTTAATCACAAACATCACACAAAACCACAACTTCAACTAATTTAAGATGTCTCTATCGGATGATCGGGAATCCCTCAGAGGAGGTAACCTACGGTTGCTAACAAGGCTTCCCACTGTTTAAATGAAATTATGGAACTCATTGAGTTGGGTTTGATAAGTTCATTTGGACTAATTGAATCCAATAAAAAATAATGATGCCGGAACGAGGGAACCGTAGGATCCTAACCGATGTCGCTCTAATCAACTTTAATATGCTCTCATAAAATTTAAAGAACTTCAACCATAAGGCCACCTGATTTGATATTATAACTTGATCGTCGCGGTAGGAGCTTGGAGCTAGCATGGTGGGCAGCACGACCATCTTCAACAGCAAAACTTGTCTTTCCCAGCTAAACCAATCTTCCTTCCTTAAACTTAAACAACAAAGCCATATAACTTCGAGGTCGCTTGCTTATGCAACGTAAATCCTCACCTTATCTTTAAGCCTTTGCATAGCCCTGCTATACAATATAAGCCCTAACTCGTCTTAGGATTACGAGGTTGTCGTTTGTCACGACCTAAACCCTCACATCTTCCAGGCTATTTGTGTGATCATTTCACACAAATGTAAGCCCTAACTAATAAAATTGGCAGGATGAAACACCTAAATATTTCTCCTCAAAACCGAGGTTCTCCTCTGGATCCATGACATCCCCTAGTCCTTCTTCCTTTGAATTCTATAATAAAAAAATGTTCCAAATTTAAATCAATCCCCTTGCACACCTCTATGTCCGATTTCGTTGAAGAGTCCTACCCTTTGAAATTCCTTGAAGATAATATTTCTTGATTTTTATTGAGAGTTATTTCGTTGAAGAGTCCTACCCTTTGAAATTCCTTGAAGATAATATTTCTTGATTTTTATCGGGTCTCATTGAAAAGTCCTACCCTTTGAAACTCCTTGAAGATAATATTTCCTGATTTTTATCGAAATTCGTTGAAGAGTCCTACCCTTTGAAATTCTTTGAAGATAATATTTCTTGATTTTTATCGAGTCTTCTTAAATGACTTTGGTCATTTAAGATGTGATTTACTATAGAGGCTTGTCGTATAGGAAGCTTATCCGAACCCATCTTAATAAACCCTATTTAATCCTTTATATTAAATAGGGGAACTTGTCGGCAAATACAAAGGTTTCGCAGAAAACGGACGTCATACTTTCCTTAGTTTATTTGATCGAGCCTCATCCTCAAGTCTTGTGTTTATGCTTTATTTAATCTTTCATATTAAATAGGGGAACTTGTCGGCAAATACAAAGGTTTCGCAGACCAACTTAATTATTTATATTAAATAGGGGAACTTGTCGGCAAATACAAAGGTTTTGCAGACCAAACTGACGTCATACTTTCCTTAGTTTATTTGATCGAGCCTCATCCTCAATTCTTGTGTTTATCCTTCACCTATTTAATCCTTTATATTAAATAGGAGAACTTGTCAGCAAATACAAAGGTTTCGCAGACCTAACGGACCATATTAAATAGGGGAACTTGTCGGCAAATACAAAGGTTTCGCAGACCAAACAGACGTCATATATCTTAGTTTATTTGATCGAGCCTCATCCTCAAGTCTTGTGTTTATCCTTCGGGATAGATATAGGAGTTTATTTGATCGAGCCTCATCCTCAAGTCTTGTGTTTATCCTTTGGGATAGATACAGGATCCTATTTGATCGAGCCTCATCCTCAAGTCTTGTGTTTATCCTTCGGGATAGATATAGGATTTGAAGTACAATGCTAGGAACTTGTGGGAAAATACAAAGGTTTCGCAGACCAAACAGACGTCATACTTTCCTTAGTTTTTTTTATCGAGCCTCATCCTCAAGTCTTGTGTTTATCCTTCGGGATAGATGCAGGATTTGAGGTACAGTGCTCTTTCATTTTAAACTTTGAAAAATATGGGGTCAGTTTGATTTCATACTTCAACGTCCTTTCGAAGCGGGCAAAGGAATTTCGATTCCAGCGACCGACAGCTTCTTATGAGCAACCCCACAAACCAACCCGAAATAACGCCGATCCCTTCTCAGAGTTAGCCTCCTTGGACCCCAATGAACGTGCCGAGCACCTCTGATCGAAGCTTCCCTTCTCAGAGCAAAGTATAAACTCTTCCTCCTCCCGAGCTTATTTTGATTCTCCATTTACTTAAACTTGATTTCATGGCATCTTAACCATATGGATGTGTTCGTCTCACTACCTCCCGAGCTTATTTTGATTCTCCATTTACTTAAACTTGATTTCATGGTACCTTAGCCGTACAGATGTGTTCGTCTCACTTAGACGAGTTCATAGGATCAAGCCCGAAGTGATTTGGTCGAGTCTAGGCTGAGATCTTAAGGTTTTTGTCTGGACGGTCACGGGATCATTCTATCGGGGACGATGACGGGGAGCCGTTCGATCAAGCGTGTATCAAACGGCCGGGGGAGATCGAGCCGGACGATGCTTCGAGACATGAATAGCGGGCCGAGTCAGCAAGCTACGTGGACGGTGGCGTCCAACCAGAGCTCGCCACGCATGCTTTCGGAGCCGTCGTAGGTTGAGGTTGCACGCGTGGTTTAAATAGAAAAATCGGGGTATTTTCTTATTTATTTAATCCCCAAAACTTAAAAAATACATAACTTTGTGTAGAAAAATCACAAAAATAAAATAAAAATACCCTCTTGATCAGTGAACAGAAAAGAATAATGTGGAATATTTTTCAAGTCATTTGATGCATAAAATATTTTTAATTAATTAAATACTATTTGGAATTATTTGATTCTCCATGCATATTATCACTAAAATATTTTTAATTAATTAAATACTATTTGGAATCATTTGATTCTCCATGCATATTGACACATCAGCTTGGCTTAAAATTTTGATATATTGTAGCCTCTGTAAGGGGGAACATTCTGTGATTTTTCCAAAGTCAGAGGATGTTCCTATATATAGATCCATATTTTTTAAGTTACTTCACATCATTTTATTAAAATAATCATGGAAATTAGCATATTTGTTATTAAATCCCAAGAAAATTTTGGAAAGTCTACCATGATCAGAGAAACCTTTGAAAATAATTTCATGGGTCAAGTCATTTAAAACATTCTTAAATTTTCCAAATACTAAATCACTAAGTTAATTAATTTTGAAAAATACTAAATGACTTGATTTTTGATCTCCACTATGATTTATGATCCAGAGAACTCATCATAAAAGTTTTAAAATATTTTGAGTTCATTTAATAATTGNACTCATGGAAATATTCTAAATTGTTTCCTAATCACTTAGGAACAATTAGAATATTTTTCCTGATTTTTTAAAGAAAGATATTTATTTTCAAAGCTTAAAAATAATTTTTAAAAGGATAAAAAAATGAGTTTACACTAAAATAATTCCAATAAATAAAAATAAAATCATAAAAATATAAAATTTTCTTCTCTGAGTTCTCTGACCTTAGGGAGATTTTTAGAAAAATATAAAACTTAATTTTCACCACTTAAAATATTTTATTTTTATTAAATAGCCCAAAACTTAAAATAATTATAATAAATCACAAAGAATTTAACAAATTATGAAATTTTATCCAAAGGCTTCTCTGGTCTAGGCATACCTCCAGTAAAACTTTCAAGCAATTATAATTTACCTTGGTCAAGTTAGGAATTTTCTTTGAAAAATCCTAACTCCAGTAAAAATTTCAAGGGATTATAATTTACATTGGTCAAGTTAGGAATTTTCTTTGAAAAATCCTATTTTTGCATAAAATAATTATATAAATTAAATTAAATTTTGAAAAATCACATT
Source organism: Phalaenopsis hybrid cultivar (assembly GCA_002079205.1). Taxonomy (NCBI): domain Eukaryota; kingdom Viridiplantae; phylum Streptophyta; class Magnoliopsida; order Asparagales; family Orchidaceae; genus Phalaenopsis; species Phalaenopsis hybrid cultivar. The sequence goes on along the minus strand of JXCR01137941.1, from coordinate 27,875 downwards.
TTCTCCTCTGATGTCTCAATTAACCCATGAATGAGGTAGTATAAAAATTTCAAAGTCATTTGAATTAAATTTGACTCTTAATTGACCCATGAATGAGGTAGGATAAAAATTTCAAAGTCATTTGAATTTAATTTTACTAAATTTATGAAGTATTAAAGAGCCTTAGGGGCAAATGTGTAATTTTGGAAATTTTGCCTTAATTAACATTTAGGATTAATTCAAGGCTTAGGGGCAAATGTGTAATTTTGGAAATCTTGCCTTAATTAACATTTAGGCTTAAGTCAAAGAGTAGAGGCAAATGTGTAATTTTGGAAACCTTGCCTTAATTAACATTTAGGCCTAATTCAAGGAGGAAAAATGGGTAATCTCTGATCTTAATTAATTTATGTTTGAAACATGAGGGGTTAATTAGTAGAAACCAATCTCACTTTCTTAAATTAATAAATTTCTAAATTATTAAAATTTGGAAGTTTATTAAAATTAAATGATCCTGAACTTTGGGGTGTAACTTTTGAAGTCAATGATTAATCAATTTAATACCCCTATCTTGATTTTCAAATAGAATCCAAATCATGAATCATGACCACTTAAAGCTTAACCCTTTTCAAAACTAATTAAGACAATCACCTAGGTCTTAAGGGCTTAGTGGTGACTTAGGCTAAATCAAAATTGACTAAATGAGGATTAGAGAAATAAACATAACTAAATCAAACATCCTTAAAACACCACTGAGCCCAATTAGGATTAAAATTTTGCTAAGTGTTCAAATTACACCAACTTGCCCCTTTAAGGGTCTTCACCCACATAATTCTTAAATTAAATCACAAGTGATAACTACCCTATTCTTAGGGATAATTGGGACATCAATGTTCACTGAATAATAAGGGTATTTTCAGGATGAATCATTAAGCAACATAATAAGTTTAAATGGATTCGAGGCTTTTCACTAGTTGGTGAGAGGGAGGCATGGATCCGCTTCCCCCTCAGGATACCTCAGGCTTATTAAACTTAATATGCTTCGCTCAATGAAATCATCCTTAATTAAACTTTTAAGGACTCACCAAGATATGACATAAGGGTTAGTCGCTCAATGAAATCATCCTTAATTAAACTTTTAAGGACTCACCAAGATATGACATAGGGTTGGGAAAATTGGCTTAATGAAATCATCCTTAATTAAAATTTTTAAGGACTCACCAAGATATGACATAGGGTTAGAATCATCCTTAATTAAACTTTTAAGGACTCACCAAGATATGACATAGGGTTAGGAAAATTAAAAATCTCCTTAATTAAAATTTTAAGGACTCACCATGATATGACATAGGGTTAGGAAAATTACCAAAAATTTTACCTTTCCTGCTCTTCATAAACTGCCTTAACATGCATTTTCAGCTTCAGGTGGTGGAATGAGAAGATTCGCCAGGTACACTTTTACAGTTTTTCAACGTTGTTCTTCTTGTACTTTCATACTGTACTTTTATACCTATAAATTTGCATGTTAAATAACGATCTCACCCTGCATGAAAACTAAAACCATCAGGATAGCCACATACCCAAAATAAAAACTAAAATCAACCAAGATAAAATTCATCGCCACAACATTCAAAATATAAAACAACTTAAAATTTAATCACAAACATCACACAAAACCACAACTTCAACTAAATTAAGATGCCTCTATCGGATGATCGGGAATCCCTCAGAGGAGGTAACCTACGGTTGTTAACGAGGCTTCCCACGGTTTAAATGAAATTATGGAACTCATTAAGTTGGGTTTGATAAGTTCATTTGGACTAAGTGAATCCAATAGAAAAAAGTGATGTCAGAATGAGGGAACCGTAGGATCCTAACCGGTGTCGCTCTAATCAACTTTAATATTCCCTCATAAAATTTAAAGAACTTCAACCATAGGGCCACCTGATTGGATATTATAACTTGACATATTAGATAACTCAGACTCGTCGTGGCAAGAGCTTGGAGCTAGCATGGTGGGCAGCACGACCATCTTCAACAACAAAACCTGTCTTCCCCAGCTAAACCAATCTTCCTTCCTTAGACTTAAACAACAAAGCCATAGGACTTCGAGGTCGCTTGCTTATGCAATGTAAATCCTCACCTTATCTTTAGGCCTTTGCGTAACCCTGCTATACAATAAAAGCCCTAACTTGTCTTAGGATTCCGAGGTTGTCGTCTATCACGACCTAAATCCTCACATCTTCCAGGTTATTTGTGTGATCATTTCACACAAATGTAAGCCCTAACTAATAAAATTGGCAGGATGAAAAACCTAAATATTTCTCCTCAAAATTGAAGCCAAACAATAGGATAGCTTGGGAAATCACCGAGGTCCTCCCAAGACCTAAATATTTCTCCTCAAAACTGAAGCCAAACATTATGATAGCTTGGGAAGTCACCAGGGTTCTCCTCTTACTTCTCCTCAAAGTTGAAGCCAAACATTAAGATAGCTTGGGAAGTCACCGAGGTTCTCCTCTATTTCTTCTCAAAACTGAAGCCAAACATTAGGATAGCTTGGGAAGTCACCAGGGTTCTCCTCTGAACTCAAAACTAAAGCCAAACATTAGGATAGCTTGGGAAGTCACCAAGGTTCGCCTCTGGATCCCCACATCCCCTAGTTCTTCTTCCTTTGGATTCTACAATAAAATGTTCCAAATTTGAACCAATCCTATCCCCTAGTTCTTCTTCCTTTGGATTCTACAATAAAATGTTCCAAATTTGAACCAATCCCCATTCACCCCTAGTTCTTCTTCCTTTGGATTCTACAATAAAATGTTCCAAATTTGAACCAATCCCCTTCCACACCTCTACGGAAGCCAAACATTAGGATAGCTTGAGAAGTCACCGAGGTTCTCCTCTGGATCCATGACATCCTTGAAGCCAAACATTAGGATAGCTTGGGAAGTCACTGAGATTCTCCTCTGGATCCATGACATCCCTAGCATTAGGATAGCTTGGGAAGTCATCGAGGTTCTCCTCTGGATCCATGACATCCCCTAGTTCCTCCTCCTTTGGACTCTACGGAAGTCACCAAGGTTCTCCTCTAGATCTATGACATCCCCTAGTTCTTCCTCCTTTGGACTCTAAATGTTCCAAATTTGAACCAATCCCCTTTCACACCTCTATGTCCGATTTCGTTGAAGAGTCTTACCCTTTGAAATTCCTTGAAGGCAATATTTCTTGATTTTTATCGAGAGTTTTCTTATGTGTTCNAAGTACAATTTCTGGCTCAACAAGGAATCTTGCAAAGAAGAAAATTTGGAAGTATTTTTTGAATTTCCTTAGCTGGAGAAAAAAAATCTTGGCTACGGCGCAGAAAAATATAAAATTTTGCGGATTGTTCGCAAGGCAGACGGGCTCGCGGGAACGAACAGATGCGAATCAGTTCGGATAAAGGGCTATGGCAGTTCGACGAGTTATGCTTCGGGGACTTCGCGATAAAGGCGGCGTCACAACTTCGAGGCCCGACAGTTCATGAACCTTCGCGGCAATAGGCAATGTGGAGTTAGCGAACAGAAGTTCGTGTGCAATTACTGCGAACAGGAGTGTTTGCGAACAGAGGATTTTGGTGATGTTTGGCCAGCGGAGTTTGCAAGTTCACTGCAGGAGGAGTTGCTACAGTTGGAGTTTGCGACAGGTGGAGTTCGGTAGGGTGCTGGCGAGCGAGCATGCACGATTATTCGTGAACAGTGGTTTCGCGGAGGTATTTCGTTTTGCTGACGGGACAACAGTTTAGCCGAGTTGCTGGCGCGAACAGGAAAGTGCTTCAACCCACATTTGTGCATAAGAAACTTCATGATATTTTTCTCCTAAGGGGCTGTATATTTGCAAGGTGGAGATTTTCTTCTAAGAGGCAGTATGTTCGCAAGGTGGAGATATTTCTCCTAAGGGGCTAGATATTTGTAAGGTGGAGATTTTCTCCTAAAGGGCAGGATATTCCAAGGTGGAGATTTTTCTCTTAAGGGATTGGATATTCGCAACGTGGAGATTTTCTCATAAAGGACTGAATATTTGCTAAGGTGGAGAATTGTTAGATATGACTCATAATACCATAATTTGGAGTTTCTTGGAATGAAGAGATGTCTCTTGAAATTAAAGAGGTGTGTCTCTTGAAATTTAGTTGGCTGAGATCAGCGTGGGTGCAGCAGAAGCATGATAGCCCAAGCCACATTCGTGTAGGTATAACTCCCAGGTATCTTTTCTCCTAAGGGGCCGTATATTCGCCAATGTGGAGATTTGTTATAATATGGCTCATATACCATATAGGGTTTACTCTAGGATTATAAATAGACGTGTTTGTAATTCTAGGTCTTTGAGAGAGCTGAATCTTGTATTCTGTACTCTTTTCTGAATATTGAAAGAAACTTGCCGCTCTGCTCCCGAGGACATAGGAATCTTTGCTAAACCTCGTTAAATCCATATGTTCTTCTGGATTTGTGTCGATTACTATTTTTCTTCGCCCTAATTTTCTCAACAAGTGGAATCAGAGATCAGCGTGGAGAATTAAAGAGGTGGAGAATTGTTAGGTATGACTCATAATACCATAATTTGGAGTCTCTTGGAATGAAGAGATGTCTCTTGGAATTAAAGAGGAGTGTCTCTTGGAATTTAGTTGGTTAAGATCAGCATGGGCGCAGTAGAAGCATGGTTGCCTAACCCACATTGATGTAGGTGTAACTCCCAGGTATCTTTTCTCCTAAGGGGTTGGATATTCTCCAAGGTGGAGATTTGTTATGGGATGGCTCATTTAGCATATAGGGACAGACGCTGGAACGAAGCAAAGCAGAGCGAAGTGAAACAGAAGAATCTGAGTAAATCGGGAAGTTACGTTATGTGGGTTGGGGGTGCCGGGTCAACGCCCCGTTATACGGTACAGAGGTAATTTGGTAATTACATATTGTACTGTAGGGTTTACTCTAGGATTATAAATAGACTTGTTTGCAATTCTAGGTCTTTGAGAGAGCTGAATATTGTATTTTGTATTCTTTTCTTAATATTGAAAAGGAAGTCGTCGCTCTGCTTCCGAGGATGTAGGCATCTTTGCCGAACCTTGTTAAATCTCTGTGTTCTTCTGGATTTGTGTAGTTCTTGTTTTTCTCGCGCTAATTTTCTCAACAATATCTCTAGAATATTCTATGATTAGGAGCCTATGTTAGCATACTTGTTACACCTAGTTAGTTTAAAGGACTAAGAAATATACAATCCCAAGCTTGTAACTCAATTTGACTAGTTCAAGAATGAAGTAATTCATGATTAAAGATGAAGGCACCTCAAAACACCTAATATTTAATAACTTCTATATTCATAAGCACTATGGTAACATTAGGGATATATTTCTATCAAGTTTGTTGATAATCTAAGAAATTCCATTAATCTGGGATGATGGAAGGCTATAGGCATTTTTTTCGCGGATAACATGCCCAAATTCTGGTTAGTTCACCTTTTTAACTCCTTTTGGAGTCTAAATTTTTATTAGGGGCTAGGCTTCCCACTTTCATGTAGAAATATTTTCAACCTTCAAATCCATTCATTCAAATCAAACTCACTCTTTTAAATAATTCTCCAATCTCAACCCTGGCACACCATTTATCCAAAGTTAGTTAATCCGTTTTCTAGGCCTTTTCATGATACATTATTGTTGGACTGCAAATCAAAATATTTTCATTTTAAGAAAATCATGTCAAAACCTAAAACTCTCTCAATTGACCAGCTATATAAATATTGAATATTTTCATTTTAGAACACCATCGATGAAATGATACATGTTACAAAATAATAATTAAATCAAAAATTTTCTTAGGTTAGGACTAAAATAACTATGAAGGTTTCCCCTTTTATGGATAACATTCCACAAAATAAAATAAACACTATCCTCGATTGATGAGGTAGAGAAAAAATTTCAGGATAACACAGACTCAAAAATATTAAATATTTTTATCATCAACATAATTAGTTTGGGATTATATTATTCTATAAATGACACATTTATTTATCTAGAGAAAAATCTTTCAAGATCTATGCTAGACATATCAACATATTTATTTGAAAAAAGAACTTCATCAAGGCTTTTATGGCAAATTCATTGGGCATGGTTCTTTCCTCCATTGCTATTGTTGGCTTATGTTATTTTTCATCACTATTGAGACTTTACCCTTCTTATAGTTATATTACCATTCTCTTTCTTTTTGGGCCTCCCAATTCTCTCATTATTGGATGGGTTCAATGATGGTTCTACCCAATATCATTGAACTCTGAGTCCGTAAAACTATCATTTAAACTCAAGCTAATTAATAATCTTTAGGACTATTTTTTGTCAAAACTTCTCATAACCAAAATCCATTACTTGATTAAATTCTTCTTTGGACAAGTTTGATCTTAATTTTAATATGATTCAAATATTTGAGAGTTTCCTTCTTGTTGAAATTCTTGATTATATTCTAAATATAATAAAGATTTTATCTTTTAAGTTGACTTCTCCTAAGGAAACTAAACAAACATGGCACTTGACTCGATTCATCTGAATGGTGGGTCTATCATTATGTTTTAAATGATAATTTAAAATGACTTGTGGTGAACTTAGCTTTTCGATGATAGAACCTCAAGTTATTGGTTTAAAGGAGCCACAGATGGAGTTTGACCTCAAGTCAAAAAGGAACTCTAATGAATAAAAAAGATAGCTTTTGAGATATATGCAATTCTATTATTTGTTGTAGCTAATTTTAAATTTCAACTCTTTTGATAAATAGAAATTGACTAGTTCTCTAAATTCCCTAAAACCTCAATTCTATTGAAGTAGAGGATGCCAAAATCTATCGAAATAATGGGCTAGATTTTCAATCCCCACTAGTCTCTAAACATGGATCATCTTCAAAGTCTATATCTATGTTAACAAGCACATGATAATTAAATAAGAATAACAAACTTAACAAAAAGTAAATATGGTCTAACAAAGAAAGGGAAATAACTAGAAACGAGAATTCCCATGACAATGAATCTGACTTGTCTGAAACCTCTTCCCTCTTTTGGGGAGGTAAGTTTCACTCACTTTTTGTTACATAAGATGAAGAAGAAGATATACATAGAATAGTTGATTGACCACCACTTCCTTTTGATTATGAACCTCTTAGAAAAAAAAGAAGCAGTGTTATTCTTCTCAATTGAGTAGAATATTTGAAAAAATAATAAAAAAAATAAACTAATACTGTTATGGAGATTATGGAATGTACATGATATGTACTGTTTCAAGAAAAAAAAAAAGAAAATTGAAGTATGATTGTTTCCTGAGTAAAGATTATGAGTATCAAGGGAGTTCTTTAAACATTACCGAGGATACCTTGAACATAGAACCAATGATAACATTATATTAGCTGTGCCCAAGAGATTAATGTTGATCTCTACACAATTTTTATTGGAGAGAACATCCTTTTATTCAAAAATCTTTTTAAAAGATATGAAATGTACACTATTTATTACTTAAAGCACCTCCTTTTATCCTAAAATCCTTTCATAAAATCCAAAATAATGAGAATGGTAAGAGTATGCCCCCATTGGCCATATGATTTTGTTCCAAAGTTTGTGTTTAACCAGATAGTATGGATGGTGTTGGATTATTAACATCAACTCAACCCACTTCACGTGTTTAAATGGTGTCACAACCTTTAAAGATAATGCAACTTAAATCTAAGACTACTCTGAAGGAAGTCAAAATTAAAGCCAGAGATGTTGATGATATTTATATTCATTAGTATCAAGACTGAAATTTGGAGAAAACAAACAAAGTAGAAGAAATTGACACTCATAAGAAACCTAGGTATATCCTAGTTCATCTAGAGAAGAATAGGGCCCAACCAACTGATGAAGTCAAGTCAACAATAAGCAACTCAGAGAAGAAGAGGAGTCTTGAATAGTCTTGAAGAGTGTAGGTTGAAAGGATCTCTATCAAAAGAAATTGCTACCCTTATGGTTATTGAAACTAGAGCAGTGTTGAGAAAGTGATAAAATGATTTTGATCTTTATGATGTTATGATTAAAGAAGCTGCTTCACCTAACAATGTCCAATATATTTTAAGTCATTTAAGGAAGAGGTTTGAACAAATGAAAAGACTGGAGAAAAAAAATGAAAGAAATATTAACATATAATCCTGTAATTTAAAGTAGAATTCTAATACTAGTACAAGCACAACATCTTAGTGAATACAAAGAGATGAGTCAAAAGAATGGTTTGAAAGATGATGGAAGAATTATTGGATTCAACACTTGTGAACCAAAATCAAGCTTTAACAATATTATAAGTAAATGTGGAAGTGAAGTAACCTAAATTTTTTCATGTAGTTTATAATGCAAAAAAATAATAGATATTAAGGTAATAGCTGAGAAGAAAATATTCTAGAAAAATTCATTACTATCCTCCATCCTTAAAAAAGTCTTTAGCTTTCTTATCAAGCAATAAGTGAAGATGGCCTTAGCTCAAGCTCAAGTGGCATATCAATTTCTAAAGGAAGACTTTATCCTCTTAGTTTGATAAGGTACCAGATTTCAAAAGGTTTGTATGGCTTAAATTTAATGTGTGATGGAAATGGGAACCCAATATAACATTTGGTGTATTTTTGGGCTAGTTGTTACAATGTTAAAGAAAGTCATGCATTGATTTTACATCAATTTAATAGCTCTTTACTAGGAAAGCATTTGATTAGTATGTTTAACTACCCATAGGCTTAGTCAAGAGGTTCTCTAAACTAAAAGGATTATTTACGAAGAGGTTTCTGAAGCCAGCACCACATCAAAGTTTGTGACTTGGTTGTTGAGAAACCAAAACCTAATTAGATATTGGTTAAATTTATTCCGACATATAAGATATTGAGTTTAGAGTGTTAAACTCAGTTGTAAGAACACAAAGCTATTGATATTTTACTAAAGAACATCCACATGCCAATCAATTTTTTATTATATTATGATATTTGTTAAATTATTGAGCAGAGCAGCTAACCTACAAGAAAAAACCAAGGAACTATAGTTACTAACTCCGTAAGTAAATTAAAAAATCTTAAAAGCTTATAAATTTGATATGAGAATTTGTCTGCTGTCGACAAAGAAGAGCAACCAGTGAAAATAAAAATTGAAAATGGTAGATCGTAGTAGTAGGAATCATCACAAAAATAGCAGCAACAATCATAGGAACTCTATTGGCCTAAAGAATGAAAGATTTCAAGAACCCATTTGCGAGAGGAATAACATGGTTTTTCCTTTTAAAAAAATTTTGTAAGGAATATGTTTACCATCTTAGTAAAGAGCCCAAATTTCAAGCTCCTTGATCCTTTCAGGCCTACAGTATTAAGAAACATCAATGAGCCTAACTGTTTCTTAATTAATAGTATATTGACATGCAAAATTTATAAATAACAAATTTTCAAGGATTAGATAGAAAAAAACCATAAGATTGCGCCATGTTATCTAAAATAAATATTGAAGGAACAAAAATAATGGTTCATTGGGGCTATCCTTAGTAAGGACATGGAATCACCTCAAACATAAGATGAAGAATATCAAAACGTGGTTGTCAAGACCTCCTACAAAATAAAAATACAAAAGTTGATTAATAATTATTTTTTATTGTGACTTATTTACAAGAAGATGGCTTTCTCAAAATTGATAAGTATCGTTTTTGATGTTTAACTTCTTAACCTGGAATGTGAGAGGCATTGTTAGTGTTAATGCCTCTAGTAGAATTAGTAATATTATTGGCTCTTATACTCTAAAATTATTTGGTATTGTTGAACCTTTTATTAATAGAAATAATATTGTTAATTATGTTGGAATAATTTGCAACTTTTAACTTTTTTCTAATTATATTAATAATATTTGGTTTCTTTGGAGAGACTATATAGGTATTAGTGTGGTTGTGGATCATCTTCAGTTTATCCATGTCAAAATTAATGATAATAATCATCTATTTTTTATTACCATTGTGTTTTCTAGTTGTTTGGAATCCATTAGAGAAAATTTATGGCAAGAGTTAATTTCTTTGAGAATTGGTATTAATGATCCTTGACTGGTTTGGGGTGACTTCAATCTAAATTTGTCATCTGATGAAAAGAAGGGGTTCAGCTTCCTAACTTTACTATGTTGGCTGAATTTGCTGATGTCCTTTTTGATGCCAAACTCTATGATTGGGGTTTTAAGGATAGTCCTTTATCCTAACATTGAGTGAAACTTTTTGAAAGACTGGATAGGTTTGTTTTAAATAATTTGTGGGTGGATTTTTTTTCCTTTAACTAGACTTCATCATTAGGCTATCTACAGCTAAGATCACGCTCCTTTATTGCTGATGTTGAGAGCCATTATTAAAATTGTGAATTATCATTTTATATTATTAAATATGTGGAATCTTCATTGTTTTTTTAATCAATTTATGAAAGACAATTGGTATGTTGATTATGAAGGTAATGCTGGGTTGAGACTTTGAAAATTAAATAATAATTTGTCTGGTAAGTGACCCAACCTGTAGCTAAACAAATTTTTGTAACTCCAAATGATTGACAAATACTTGCCCAAAATTATGTTCAGCGGCTGGTGTGAATAAATGAAAAAAAATAATAAAACATTACGTCTGGATACTATGTAAGTATAATATCATTTCAAGTAATATAGGATTTTTTTTAAAAATCCCAATATTGATTCTACGAGGAAAGTTGAAATTCTTATAATATTAACTTGAAAAACTTCTATTAAATTGCAGATATTACAATTAGAAAATAATTTTGAAATGTCGTAAGAGTTTAACACTAAATTTATGCAGAAAATAAAAATAAAGATTAAAATAATGATAAATTTTAAAAGCTAACACAGTTAAGAATACCTTAAAAGAGAGTTTCAAATATTATGAAAAGATCTTCCCCTAGCAAAGAGATGTTAAGATGTTAATCAATGAAGGAATTGAATGATGAAAAAGACTAAATTTTATATTGTGCTAAATAGGATCATTCCTATTCTTTTCCCCCTCTTGGTGCTTGCAATGAACATTACCTAACCTTGAGTCTCTCACTAGCTTGTGTAGTAGTTTTGAGTAGATTTCAGTCTATCACTTTTAGATTACCCACTGTGCCCTCTCTATGGAACCTACTAGGGACCCTTACGATCAAAACTCTAGACCAAATTGATTAAAGAATCTAGTCAGCCACCCTAGAAACATCAATTCTATGTCCATCATAACATATCTCCTTATTTATTTTCACTTCCCTCAAGTGATCGTAATGGACTTTAATGATACAAATGGCCTGTTTGCAAAGTCAATGAAGAACTGGTGAAAATATCATCACAGTGTTTTAAACATAAAAAGAGATCTTTAAATCACTCTTAAGCTTCAAAATTAATTCCCATATGAAAGGAGAAAGAAATGGAACTACTAAACATTTATGAAGATAAAATAAAAACACATAATTTGTATTGAAATCCAAGTCAAACAACAAAAACATAAAAACAAATACAATATACTTATCTTTATGTCTTCTCCCCAAGAAAATCCTGATGTTTCTTTGCAACTAATTTCCAAACTCTTACACAAAACAAAGACTCATACTCACAGACACACACACACACTAGACTCAACCAAAATCTCCAAGAATGACACAAAATGACTCCAAAAAGACTCTAAAAGGACCCTTATTTCAGAATTTGGCCCTATGAAAAATCATCAACGGTTACTTCAAGCACCCCTTCAAAACTTGGCCAAATTTAATAGATATTCTAGAAAGTTGGTTACTCATGCTATATTGCCAGTCTGGGGTGCAATTTAGCCCATTTAGCCCGTCTACTGGTGTTATGGCACCAAGGGTGGCACTATGGTGCTAAATGAAAACATCCATTTTTACTTCATTTTGTCTTGATTTCCTCCAAATGTCCATCCGATGTTTCTCAAACAAAAAATATGCAAAATTCCTTCTTCTAAAGTTCAATATCATCAAAAATAGACATAAAATGAACATGAAATATACATTATAAACAGGTTATTTTGAGTTGTATCAATTCCTCAAAACTTAAATGTTACTTGTCCTTAAGTAAGTTCTTTTTACTATATAAAAATTATAACTTATGGTAGTGAGTTTTACTTAAAAACTTCTATAGTTTTTAACTTATAAATTTAATAGTGAAACTTTAGAAAAATTTTCAATAACTCAGGTTAAAACTAAAATGTAATAATATTTGGTAGTCAAGTCTAAGAGTTTTGATTTCCAATTCATTTCAATAATAGTTGTACTAAAGATGTATAGAATAATTACTAGAAAAAAAAGTTAATGAGAGCTCTACTAGTAAGGATGATAATACTTCAAAAATAAGTCTAGAAATGTAAAAAAGTCCATTTTCTTAAGATGATTCAAGTGAAGCCAATTTTTGATTAAGCGTCTCCTCAAGCTTCTCCGCTCATATTTTCTTTTTCTTTTCTTTTCTTTTTCTTTTAGTTTTTCTTTTCTTTTTCTTTTAGGATCATTTTCAATCATTTCTTTTTCTTTTCATATCATCTGAGGATTACTATTTATGTATAGCTTCTATGATTTTGAACTCCACCATTGTTAAAGTTAAAAACTTCACACATTCCCTTACTTGATAAATGTGTATTAGCTTAAAATATTTTTCATAGAGTCTCAATTATTTATTTTTTAAGTAAAAAAAATCTATAATCCTTAATATTTTAAAAATACAATTTTCTTTACTTTAAATAGTAAAAAGCATAAACTTATACTTTTATACTAAATTTTTCAACTCTAGAACTAAACTTTATCATTAAAAACTTGTACTTAATTCTACTAAATCATTTAAAAATCAAATAAATAGTTATCTAAAGCTAACCCAACTTACCACAGGTTATTGTAATATAATTTTAAAAATACAGTTTATTGGGGACAAATAAGGTTGTTCAGTTTTAAAAAGTTTTTTTCCCTTCCCTCAAACTTCAATTTTTAATTAATTTAATACAGTATAGTTCAAAATAAGCATGAAAAAAGAGTACAAGTAATAATACATGTGCAAGTAATTAAAATATGTGCTGAGCAGTAGTAAATCTCAAATTAACAAGCATAACTTTTAAAGTGAAAGTTAAAAATCACTATAGCACACTAATAACAAAAGCTGGAGCATAAAGTAAACAGTAAAACAATAGAACAAAAGAAGTGCAACACAACAGTTACATACAAATGTAATCCCTAATACTAAACAAAATACATTCTTAATATTCCTACAAAAGTGCAACACATCATTAGTAATAGAAAAAAATCAAATACAAGAACTTGAAAAAAGGAAAAAAAATGAACAAATCATCCTCCTCTTTGTCGGTCACCAAATTTAGTTTTAGAATAATTTAAATTTAATTTAATATATACGTAAATTTAGATATTAGTAAAGTAGTGTTTTAATTTTGAAAAGAAACAATGTTTTTATTTTGAGCGACGTCGGTTAATATCCCACGGTTCCCTCTTTCCGGTACCACTATTTTCTTTTGAATTTACTTAGTCTAAAGAAGTTGTTAAACTCATTTAAACTTGGGAGATATCATTAGAAACCCTAAGTTACCTCATCCGATGGACTCCTATAAATTTAAAAGGCCGTATTATGTTGTTTGTTGTTTTTTGAAAACATTTAAGTTTAACTTTGAAAATTATTTGTTTTGAATTTTGAAAATTATTTATTTTTAATTTGGAAAATTGTTTTAACCAAGCATGCATGGTATATTAAAGCACTCATAAATTGCAGAAGTAAAATGAAAATGAACTGTAAATGCATATTTGTCATCATCTCACTACTCTCACTGAAATGTTAGTATTCATAATCATGTATATATTGCAAAGTGAAGGTAAGAGTAACTACTAAGTGATAATGAATTCTTAATAATTTATATCAAAAGAGACCACAATTCATAACTTGGCGATCCGCTAAAACTTTTAAGGATGATCTTCTTGAACAAAACATAATAAGTTCAATTGTTCTTCAAAATATCCAAAAGATTATAACAATGTTCGGGGCTATCTTAAGTTCATCTGAACTTATTAAGTTTTTAAATAGATAACCCTAAGGTTCGTTAGGCTCATGCTGTGCTTAGTGTTATATCTGAATTAACACATGAGTGAGGGGTAAGCAAAGTTGAGCTTGTATTGTTTAAGGGGATTAATTATAGTTTATCTTCCAGCTAACCCTCAAGTATCTTCAGATTAAACTTAGCTCACTACAAAGCTCAAAAATCACTAGGGGTAAATATGTAATTTAGGAAAAGTCATGTTAATAAGATTTTAATTAAAAGAATAACCTATGACTCAACCATTGGTTTTGGATTCTACATTAGAAGATTATTGGCTTATTAACTTTTGCCCCAAACATTTAAATCACTAAAATCAATTTCATCTACCAAAGTTCAATAGTTATGATTGTTACACTTATACACTTCTTTTCTAAAAGTGGAGGTTAATTGGTTTATACCTCTTACTCTTATGTTTCAATAACTTTAGAATGTTGCACAAGATTAAATTTTACCGTATAAACCTTTAGCTCATCCTGAATTTTAATTAGGGGGTGAAAAGGTGGAAATTTCAATTTTGCCCCTAAGGCTCCAATTGTCATAAATCCTTCTAAATCAATTTATGTTGTCTTGAAAATTTGTTAACCTATCTCTCATTGGTTAATTAAGGTATCAGAGAAGAAATCATATTTATCTTATTTTTATTCTATTTTATATAATTATTATAATCCAAAAATAGGAATTTCAAAAGTTAATTCATTTATTCAACAATTATTGGAGGTTCACTTAGGCTAGAGGTTCACTTGGACCAAATTTTATGAATTTTTGAATTATACTTTAAGTTTTATAATTATATGTTCATTTTAGTCGTTAATTAAAAAGTAACTATATTTTATTTTGAAAAATCAATTTTATATTTTTCATTGATCTCTATAACTTCAAGAAACTCAGAAAATTTATTTTATACTTTTCAGCTATTTATTTTATTTTTTATAATTATTTTAGTAAAAAAATCAGGGAAAATACATTTTAGGCATTTAAAAAATACATAAATTTACTTAGAAAATGAGAAAAATATTATATTTGATCTCAAGTGGCCAGGGAACAATTAGAGACATTCTGCATTTATATATTTTTGTGATTTTTTTTTAAATTTTTAATTATTCTTAAACTAAAAAATAGCCCAAAAATGGACTCTTTATTTTAATGTCAGTTTTATTTATCTTAGATGCCCCTAATAAAAAGGAACTCTCCAAACCACTTTTAAAGTTTTTTGAGTAATATTTTAATTATTAGAATTATTTTAATGCCAAAATCTCATTTTTCTTAAAAAAATACACTTTAGTGGTTAAATCAATTTAAAATAGTTTCAATTTTTTACAAAGGCTTAATATGTTCAATTTCTTCAGTGAGGAACAAGTTTTACGAGTTTTTATATTAGATTTTATTTATTTGTTTTTTCTTAAGTTTTAATGACTTAAATTAAGAGGTTATGTTTGAAAGACAATGAATCTTAGGTTTTATTTTTTCTATTTCTCTCTAACCACAGTGAACCTACTAAAGTAAACTTCATAATTTTTTATATCTAGATTTTTTTTATATAATTATTTTAAGCAAAAGAGGTGACTTATCCTTTGAATTAGGGTTTATCACTTTAGGGGTTCTCTCTAATTTTGCAAAAATCATGGAAAATTACTAATCATAGAGAGAATGAACCATCACAACTTCACACTATGTTGATTAATTTTTAAATGTATATGATTTTAATAAATTTTAGAGTATTTAATTAATTTAAAAATAAATTAAAGTTAAATAAATTTTATTTTTAGACCACATGATTCTCCTCAATTCACTGAGCACAGATGTGTTTTTATTTTATTTTTATGAGTTTTCTACACTAAGTTTTAAATTTTTGAAGTTTTTTGAATTAAATAAATCATTAAGTTGCTAATTTTCTATTTATCTACGCAGCGCTAACTAGATCGTCGGCAGCTTCGAACCTCCATACTGTGAGCTCCCATTCAATGTTGCTTTTTACAACAGTGCTTACTCGACTTACACTTTACGTTCTATCTCCTCGGCTGACTCCTCAGCCATCCTATGGATACACGTGCAAATGAACGACATTTTTTCATCGTCCCCAAGTGATGTAACCTGAGAACTGTCCACACTAAAACACTTTGATATTGTTTGATACTCAACTAAATCACTCATAGTTTGTTCCTATTGCTTTATATAATCAAGACAAACACATCCATATAGTTAAATGCACATGAAAAACAAGTCCACCTTACAATTTGTGAAACCAAGCATGATTTTAGGGTTAGTGAGCTATACCATTTCCCATGAGGTGAGGCCTCAATTAGGTTGGTTGTAGATGTTTATTGTGACCTCACGAAGCTCCTCCAAGCACCAATTTGAGTTGATGCTGAGTCAAGGAAAGAGTTTGATTAGTGGGTGATTCGCGTTTGGTCTAACAGTGGGTTAGAGTGCTCAAAATAAAGGGGCACTAATGGAAAACTTCCTTGTTTATTCTAAGGAAGCTTTTGTGATGATCAATTGGAGTTTTATGGAGTTTGCTTAAAATTAGGGTTTGACAGTGAGGGAAGCGGCTGGAATTTGATTGGGATGAACTTAGGAAGGTCTAGAAAAGCTTATAGAGAGATTTAAAAGGATCTCCCTAAACAAAGAACATTGGCTAACTTAAGGCCAATTCCTTACCATCTCGATTCCGCATCAAAACTATCAAGCCTCTCACATTTAGATGCCCCTAAGCTTATGAAACTATTTTGACCAAATCGTAGGATCAAGTTACTAAGCCTTAAGCCAAATTTATAAGAATCTAGCTTTTTGCTCTAGAACTAACCAATTTTATGCTCATCGAAACCTATCTCCCTATTTTTTTCACTCCCCTTAGGTAATCTCCATGGCTCTGCCTGGAATGAAGTGTGGTATCCACTAGATGGATGAAATCATAGCCCTCCCGGGTCATTATGTTTCTCAGCAGATTTTAACCTCACATGTGATCACTTTGTAAAGTCAATAAAGAGCTGGTGAAAATACCATTACATTAATAAAATAAGAGAATTTTTAAGCAATCCTAAATTCCTACAAAAGCATCTATTGCATTACAAATAAAATGTAAAAGGAAGATAATAACATCAGTAGTAAAAAGAATTGATAGATATAAGTAATAAGTTATGTGCCAATGATACAAAAAAATAATATACTATTTTAAGTACATATTGTTTGCTTATTTTTGGTGATATTAAACTTAAAGAAGGGTATTTTCATATTTTTGTTGTAGGTATATAATTTTTATGTAATTGGAACAAAAATGGAAAAAAGGATGAAATATGGAGCCAAAACAAACAATCTTGTAATTTTGGTTTGACAGAGGCTAGGTGCATGATGCCCCAGAACTGGTGCATGAAGCGCCAAAGATGAGTTTTTTTTGAGTTAAGGCGGTTTGAGAAAAATTTTGCATTAATTTTCAAAGAGATTCTACACATCTATTGGAGTAATTAAATGCATCTATATACCTTGGAAAGTTCTTTTATGAAGGGATATGTCTCTTGGATCAAATGAGACATCTTTTGAATTCAAAAGATTTGACTTTTGGAGGGAATTTTGGATGGAATTTTGAATTCCTTTTGTAAAGAGGCAACCCGGAATAAAAGAGGAAGATTTCATGGAGATTGAGGGGAAAAGGAAAGGACAAGAAAGTGGGGGTGACGTGAAAGGAAAGGAGAGAAGAAGAGGAGATTTTCTTCTAGGGTTGTAAGAGGAGAGGGAAGGTGAGAGATTTGTTCTTCATTAAACGTTTAAAAGAGAATTAAGTGTGCTTGTAAAGAAAGAAAGGCTTGGAGAGAAATTCTAGGAATTTTCTTGCGAAGGATTGTGATATAAATTGCGTCTTCTATTTCTTTTGTTTTGAAAACTTGTTTTTATACATGAAATCTGTGTTTGGCCTTATCCTTCTCATGAATTATGAGTTGTTTTCTTTTTCCTTTTCCCTACTTTGAGATATGGTTTTGTGAAAAATTGATTTTTTTTCTATGGTTTTAAATGTTAATAATTTTTTGATGATTTGAACTCCGATTTTCATTTACTTTATGATCTGACTAATTGAAATGTTAAAACATGCTGAGAAACATAGGTTCTAAAAAGAGCTATGATTTATACAAAAGGGCGAGAATCACATTTTTTTTTATGGGAGAGTATGCCATCCGTGGAATTGAGTGCAAATAAATAAGGAGATATACTTTGTTGGATGCATAATTTGAGATTTTAAGGTGACAGATTAAAGTCCCTAATTTGGTCCAGTTGATTGAAAACTAATACAAGATTGTTTGTCATAAGAGGAGGGAGTAGTGGGAGCTCTGTAGTGGCAACTAGTATCCTACCAACCTAACCATGGAATTTGGGACCAAAATTTGGATTAGTCAATGTTCTTTATAACACTTGGAAGAGGGTAAAGAATATAATTTCTCCAATTTGGCACAAAAAAAGTATATATATATATAACTAGTCTTCCCTCAGGAATTTCATAACACTGCTGCTGGGAGAGGATCTGCCTCTTGCATTCACCCTATGAGTTCTAAAGATGGGGAACCAGCTGTTATTTTCTCTGAAAAAGAGATTGCTAATTTAAACTTGGAGGTTCAATTCACTCTAATTGGTAAATTCAGTTTGGGCCATCCAAAGATGGAACTTGTAAGAAAATATTTTGAACTCCTGAAGATTTCAGAACGGAAGCTAGGGCTGTTGGATGGTAGGCATGTCCTAATCCAGCTGACTAAAGAAGAGGACTATGCCAGAATATTAGCAAAGCAATCCATCATCATAGGTGGAATAGAAATGAAAATTTTAAAATGGTCACCTAATTATGATCCATCATAAGAACCTCCCACAGTGCCTATATGGTTTAAGCTACCAAAACTGCCTTTGCATCTATTTAAATTGAATGCATTGTTCAATATTGGGTGCACCTTGGGTACACCTTTGAAGGTTGATGCTGCTACTTTTAATAAGGCCAGACCAGCCAATGCAAGAATTTTAGTGGAAAGGGATGCTACCTTTCCTGATGTCAAGAGAATTTGGATTGGGGACACTCAGATGGGGTTTTGACAAGAAGTAATCATGGAGCAAAGACCACATTATTGCCAACATTGCAAAATGTTTGGACATAATAGAGAGAGATGTTATAGGTTGAAACCCCCCATTAGAAGGACTTACCAACAACCTCAGCAGGAGCTGGAGGATGCCAATATCAATATCCAGGAAGTTGGAAATATAGAAGTGCAAAAGAAAACCTTGATTACTGAAGGGACTGATGAGTCTCTCACCGAAAAGGACTCACCCTGTGTGGCAGGGACAGTTAGAAATGGCAGCAAAGTTGCTGGCCAAATATCTACAAAGGCTAAGAAACTAGAGATCCAACCAAAGGCTGAGTCAGTGGGGGAGGAGTTACTTGCTTCCCCATCTCCCAGAAATGTGAAGAACCCAGTGGTGGATTTAGTGGAGGAATTCCCCAGTCAGAAACTAGTAGAAGCTATGAATAAAGAGCTGGAGTCTGATTGATAAATTCAGAAAGCTAAGAAGAAAAAGAACTATAAACCAGAAGGACTAGATCTTGGAAAAGGTAAGGAGCTTCAGAGTTTGGAGGTTCATATCAATCAGATAAAAATGGGTTCTAACAAAATAAGAGGGAGGACTAGGTCCAGGTCCCAACCTTACCCTTCTCCCCCCTCCCCATGATTAATCTGTTGTGCTGGAACATTAGGGGGATTGCCCACCCCTTATCCTTAAAAAGACTTAAATATCTAAATAAAAAGCATAAACTTTGGTGCATAGCCATTTTGGAACCCATGGTTCATCTCAACACTTTGAAAATTGCAAAAGTCTTCCCTGGCTTCAATCTGTTCACTAATATTAGCAACAAAATTTGGGTTTTTTGTAAGAAATAAATGAAGTGCTCTATCTTACTTAACCATACCCAAATCTTACATATGAATCTCAGTTTTATAGATATGGAAGTTTTTGCTTCTTTTGTCTATGTTGGCAGTTCTAAAGCAGCTAGAATTGATCTATGGTAATCCATGCAGCTCATCCAAGTTTCAATTGACAAGGCCTGGCTGGTGGGAGGAGACTTCAATTGTATTTCCTCTCCTGTTGAGAGGAAGGGAGGCAGACCTCCCAACCCCATCAATATATCATTCTTTAATGATAATATCCAAAAAGCTGGGTTATTTGACCTGGGGTTTAGAGGTCCTACCTTTACTTGGAGAAGAAAGGACATGTGGGAAAGATTGGATAGAGTTCTTGCAAATGAAAATTGGATTCAAAAGTTCTTGCACACATCTGTTACCCATCTAAGCCTAGCTAGTTCAAACCACAGGCCTTTACTGATCACTATAGGAAATAAGATGACTAACTAGAAAAGCTCCTTCAGATATCTGAATGTGTGGTCTCAGCACTTAAATTTCTTGAATATTATTAAAGAACAATGGAAGAAGGACCTTCACCCTGACCCCTTCATCAACCTTTGGATAAATCAGAAGAAGGTATCCAAAGCTCTTAAGCAGTGGAGCTGGAACACTTTTGGAGACCTCCTACTAATTGTTGATAAGGCTGAGAAGGAGGTAACTGAGTTGGAGGAGGAGCATAGCAAAGAGAGGATTGATGAGGCTGTTCTTCTTGAGGCAAATGAGAGACTCTTAAATGCTATTCAGTGGCAGGACCATTTCCATCAACAAAAGGCAGTAAAAACCAAATTTGCTGAAGGAGATAGGAACACTAAAATCTACCATGCTTGCATTAAATACCAAAGGAAATGTAACACTATCCACTCTATCAAGGACCAGAATAATACTTGGCTCAGGAAGGAAGAGGAAATTGCTGAAAGTCTTGTGCAGTATTGCCACAGCATAATGAATGAGACCATCAATGATAGAGTGCAAATTGACAGCAATTTGTTTACTGACAGCAAGAAGTTCACTGCTAATCTGCATTTAAATGATATTCCTGATGAGGAGGAGATTAAAACTGCTTTGAATTCTATTGATAGTTCTAAATCTGTTGGACCTGATGGGTTCACTTAAGAGTTTTATAAGAAGGCATGGGAAGTTATAAAGGAAGAGGTGATCAAAGCTATCCAACATTTTTTCAAAGGAAACTCACTCCCTAACTATTTTAGTGCTTCTACTATTGTTTTCATCCCAAAGACCTCTATCAAGGATAGCTGGAAGTAGTACAGAACTCTAAGTCTCAACAATGTCATAAGCAAGATCATAAGTAAAATCATTCTCCACAGGCTTCAACCTGTTTTACCTCAACTTGTCAGCATTAACTAAGCTGCCTTTGTGAAAGGCAGAAGTATTGGGGATAACATCCTTTTGGCTCAAGAACTTCTACAGGATTTGGAGAAACCTTGCAGAGGGGGAAATTCCATTTTTAAGCTTGATCTAATGAAGGCTTATGACATGGTAAACTGGGATTTCATCATTGAATGTTTGGAGGCTAGGGGCTTTTCCAGGGAGTGCTGCAAGATGATTAAAAGATGGCTTGAGGATAACATAAACTCAGTTTTTATAAATGGTAAAGCCCATGGTTTCTTTAAAGCCACTAGAGGGCTTAAACAAGGGGACCCTTTGTCCCCCATCATTTTTATACTGGTGTTGGACTACTTCTCTAGATTGATGGACTGCAAGGAGAATAGGAAAAGCTTCAACTCTTATCACAATAAAGCTAAGATGGACATCAGCCATCTGATCTATGCTGATGACATCCTACTATTCACTAGGACTTCTAAGTTTGCTACCAAGTTCACTATAGAGTGTCTTCAACATTTCCAACAGGTGTCAGGTCTAAAGGTAAACAAGGACAAATGTGAGACTCTGATCAGCAAAAGGGCCTCTCTACCAATCAGGCAATGGATGCATTATTATACTGGTTTCTCTAGCTTGAGTCTCACCTTCAAATACTTAGGGATCCATATTACCATAGGAAGAACAAAATTGATCCAATTTGATGAGGTTATTGATAAGATAACCTTTACTCTTCATGGATGGTCTAACTCCTTTTTGTCCAATGGTAGTAGGATCACCCTACTGAAGAGCATTCTTACCTCTATCCTTTTGTATGCTCTCCAAGTGGCTACAATGAAAAGAAGTACCTCTTTGATGCTGGAAAGAATTTTCAACAGATTTCTGTGGGCTGGGAACAGGAAACAAGTGGCTTGGGCTAGTTGGCAAAAAGTGGCTAAACCATGAGAGGTTGGTGGTTTAGGATTTAAAGGTTTGCACTAGATGCAACACATTAGTCTGTGTAAGCTTTGGATTAAATTCAGACAAAATGAAAGCTTATGGGCCAATTTCATGCAGGCCAAATACTGTAAGTTTGTGCACCCTAGGGAGGTCACTAGGAAGGTGTGAGACTCCAGAATTTGGGTCCAGATGGTTAAGGCCAGAGAAGACATTGAAAAGCTACTAAGATGGGATTTGGGACAAGGGAATATTAATTTCTAGAAAGACTGCTGGTGTTTTAATGATTATTTGGAACTTTTGCAGGATGAAAAGGAGGGGGATTTATTGGTCAAAGACTGCTAGGTTGACGATGTATGGTCTTAGGACTTCTTGAGTGGTTTACTGAAGGAGCAGTCTGTTAGCTACATCTCTACTATCCAATTTGATAGAAAAAATAAGGATCAACTTAATTTGATGAACAGGACAAAAGCTAGTATCTCAAAAGATATCCAGAACTATTTGTACAGCTGGGACACCTGCCAGTGGAATGTTTTCTCTTGCTAAAAACTCCTTACCGCTTCCATGTTGTTCTTTTCTTGGAGAGTTCTTAATAACCTTCTCCCCACTGATGATATTCTGAAACTTAAAGGCCTGTAAGGTCCTTCTAGATGCCATATATGCAAGCTTGATAAGGACACAAGGGATCATTTGTTCTTCAGGTGCAACTTTGCTAAGGAGGTTTGGAATAGATTGACTTCCCAAATGAACATCAACCTGATTAACATTGGTTGACATAACATTACAGATTTTACTAAAGATTGGAAAGAGATAAATCTAAAGCCAATTCCCTTCATTGTTGCTTGGTTTATTTCGATGGCTAAAAACATGGCCAAACATGAGGAGAGGGAGGCTAGTTCTACATGGGTGATGTCTAACTGCTGGGCTTACCTCAATAAGCTGATAAAATGGAGGAAGTTCCATAAGATCCTGCATATCATAACTTACATGGGTGCTAATCACATTAAGATCATCAAGGTGAGATGGGAGAGACCTCCTTATCCTTTCATTAAAATTAATATTGATGGCAGCTACACAAAAAAGAGAGCAGGTATTGGGGGAATTTTCAGAGATCACAAAGGGAATACTTTGCTTTTCTATAAGGCCCCTTATATAGCTGATGATGCTTTGGAAACTGAAGCTGCTGCTCTATGTTGGGCATTAAATTTTGCTAGAAGAATAAGTGGCAGTGGATTGTTGTTGAAGTGGACTCCTCCCTGCTGGTGGAGTTACTTAATTTTAAGATGTCTTCCTCTTGGCATATCAATCAATGGATTCACAGAATTAAAAAGGTCAGCACTGAAAGTAAGATTCATTTCTCATTTGTGTATAGAGAAGCTAATAGACCTGCAAATTTCCTAGCTTTGGAGGGTGCTAATGCTGATCATCCTGAGGTATCCACAATCCTCTCCCCCTCTCTACACTTACTAACTCAGGGGGACAAGCTTCAAATTCCTTACCTAAGAGTGCAAAAATGAGTGCTGAGATTGTGGTTGAGGCCATGAGCAGCCATGTTCTGATACTGAGACTGTGTTTCTTCTTGTCATTGAGTGTTCAGATGTTTAATTTTGCTTGGGGGCTGTTTTGTATATATATATATATATATATATATATA